>JAPYYV010013811.1:0-17810 GCA_030522625.1 Copidosoma aretas
AGGTGTCTGAATGCACCCGAAAGACATTTTGCCAAAGTCAGCCGAAAACAGACGAATTATTCCGATTATAGACAAATCAGGGACTTAGTATTTTTTATTTTTTTGCAAGACCCTAAATATGTCAGAAGGCACCCGAAGGACATTTGGCAAAGTCTGCCGAAAACAGACGAAGAGGGTTGTTCAAAATTCAGAAAAATTAAGATCCAGAAAATGATATTCACGTATAATATTTAGCCGAAAGAAAAAAAATGAAAAAAATTGTTTCGAAATTTTTGAGAGCCGAATGACAAGAGAACGGAAACATGAATATCGAAAACAAAATACTTGGAGTATCAAAATACAGAAATCGGAAATTGCGAAAACTTTTGTTACGACGTAAAAAATTTTGAATATCTGTGATTCCGAGATTCCTAATACAGAAAATTGTTTTAGTCGTCGTTGAAATTCCAAAAATATTTCTTCAAGTTAAATTACTTCAGAAAACTCATGAATCGGTCTATTAAGTCCCAAAGATTATCATTATCAAGGCAGATATGTTGTTTGTGCATATTTTAAAGTGACCTGCACATTATTTTATAATCATTTTGCTATATTATCGTACTTGTGCTCTAAATCACAACAAAAATGACATGACATTGTTTTATAATGCTTATAAAATATTTGATTATCTTGACATTGATACTTGGGCCGTACTGTATAACTTTTTTCTAACTTTGGCATGTGAGATAAGAAAATTGTACACTATGCTCCTGGCAGTATTGCTATTTACTTGACGATTTTGCGTTTTATACTAGCAGACCATTACTTTTTTCCGTGCGCATAGGCATATTGTGTGTATATATATATGTATGGTTAATCATATTTTGAATATTTTTTACACCATGTACGCTTTATCTACGCCGACTACATTATACCCTACACCTGTAAGCTACTATTGGCCTGGTGCAACTGAAGAAAGGGGATACGCGAAACTACTGTAGTGTGAGCAGCGGGTACCAGTGGAAGCATAACCAACACGGCCGAGTATAGCAATGTATATTACCGACAGTATCCAAAACATAACTCCAATATGCCGAATGTTTTCATTAATAGTTATAACGTAACTTCTTTACGTTTACTTGATTCGAAATTCATTTATGTACATTATGTGAAAGAGTCGTTTAGTGAACGCTTCTCATTTTATTGTTATAGTAAGCTACTTTGATACAGTCAATACTGTCCACGTTAATTGGGGATCTGAGTTCGCTGATTTAATCTGACAGGTGTCGCACACAATAAGTCTAAATGTCGTTCATGCGTGAAAAGATTATCGTCAAAATTAAATAAAATTTTCAACATACCCTGACGGGAAGTTTGCATTCCCATCCTGATTTAAAGCTGGACAGTAATAAATTTCTACCCAAGTCGGGAATGTTTTACTTCACACTAACGTACTGTGCAGCTCTTTCCTAACTACTTTCTTGAGTAATAATTGAGTACTTAGTATTTGTAGGTGCACTGAACTCAAATGAACGAAAACATAAAAATAGCTACTGCAAAAACTGAATGGTGTACTTTGTTTTTAATAAGTTAATGACTGTTACAGAAGCGTGGCCGCCCACGCCGCACATAATACCTGCAGTGACGGGGAAATAAATTACGAACATGGTATGCACTTGAATTTTTTACGTGACTGAACTACTGTCACAGGATCGTGGCTGCAGTATATAGGACAAAGACACTATATAGTTGTTTCTTATCTCACTTGCTGTTTCTCCCTCGATTTCAATACATGTCGCTCACAACGAGCGACGGAACGAGTGCTTCTTGATTTAATATCAAATTCATGCAACAAATTATTTTTTTAGGGTAGCGAACTTTCCGCTAGGTATAAAGGAAGATCGTATATGCCACTTGGCTAGGAAGTACACTGAGAGAAAAAAATAGTATAAATTATATTGAAATTTCATGAAAAATTACTATGCTGCACGGTAAACTGCATGCAAGTTGGCTGAACAGAAATAAATTACTGTTTATTTACAGAAAAATTATAGTTTTCACAATAAAAATCATGATCGAGACAGTTAAAATTACTGTGCAGCACGGTAAAAAATACTAACTTCACCACAAATCTTGAATATTTATTTTTTAGTATTATTTAAAACTCAAAATTTAAAGTTATAAGCAACCAAGAAATATTTAATTCATTAGTGTTAACTGCAGCTAACAATAGAATATTACTTTTTGTACACATATCAACTTAGTCTTTCGTTTCAAAAATTTCGTACTAATTAACGCAATCATAAAATATTTTGCTAGTCACAAATTTTATTTTAAACAGATAACAATACACATAGTTTTCTAAACTACAGCATGGTAAGTAGAGCTTTCCACTTGACCTTGACCCGTTCAGAACGATGACAGAAGAACCTTAACAAAGACTTTCATGGACAGCAGTACATTTTCTACATTATTTATAAAATATGAACAAAAATTTCCGTCAGAGATGAAAAAAAAAAAAAAAAAAAACAAAAAGCAAATGCAAAACCAAACAAAAAAAACACCCAAACAACCAAAAAAACAAAAAAAAAAAAAAAAAAAAAAAAAAAATGCAATTAGCTTGTGCAATTCCGAAGAGAGTGGTACCTTAAAAAACGTAAAAGATACTGATAAAAATGCTATCATGCATCACCTTAACCAAGTAACACCTGTATATCCACAAAAAGGGAATACTATACCAGTTTACCAGTACTCTCTTAAGCAACACTTTGTTCCTGGGAGTTCTCTCTGTATATAAAGATATAGTAGTAGTTTTCATCACAAATGTGCATTTCTCCTGCGCGGTCCCTGGGTCCGAAGTTACTTGCTAAAAAACGCCCAAAGGACCGTTGGGACCGCCTTGGCTGTATACACATAAGTGTCGAGCACTATTTTTCTTAACAAGAGCAAATCAGCTTCTCAAAACGACCGAAGTAGTAAAAAGTATTACAAACACATAGTACAGTTGCATAAGAGCAGCTGTTCCAAATAATTTTGTTCCAAAACAAAAAGTTCGTACCGTTACACTGAGTATCATATTGTACCTGCAGTTTCAAACGTTGGAGCACAACGAAAAATCAATTTTTTTTTTCGTCATCGAAGCACCCTTGAACCAATATTTATTGCAGCGCAATGCCTAAAGAAACTTTGTAAAAACAGTTTAAAAGCAACAGAGACATCAACTAACATTGGAACCATCAATAAATCACTATTTTCCCGTAATAAAATCAAATTAATCACTGACATCGGAAAACAATTATTTTTATCATGTACGTAGTGTACATTGTCAACTATCCACAATAAATTATGCTCCGGGAACCTAGCCTCAATTTTTTATAGGTTAAAAACTTTTAAAAAATTAAAAAATTTGTCATTTTTTGCTCAAAAAAATCGATTTGCACTTAAAGTACTGCTAAACTCAATACTCAGGCAGTACATATATACACCTATATAAGCAATATTAGTCTATATCCATTTATATAACCATTCATACATATATTTAGCATAGTACTCAGTGGTGCTACACGCTGTTGAACACTATGGATATTTTGTAATTTAGGCCCCAGAGCCATAAGCTTTGTATGTCTGACTTAATAGTTATACGTTGTGAAGTAACAGTTCTCTATAAAATCGTCTTATATAAAATAAGAGACAATAGAACGATTCAAGAATTTCAAATACAAGGCCTAGGAGCAGAGAAATTATTACACAATGTATTTTTTAATTAATTACAGATTTATTATAATCCAAATCAACCTAACAAACAGACTGCTAATATCGTATCTCATGACGAAGCTGATTTTTTGTTTTCTTTCAATAACAATATCCATGATATCATTTGTAAACAAATAAAAAAATTTTCTTAGGAAGATAGTAGATGTATTTTACGTTCATATTTTAAGTTCGTGTCTACATTGTTTTGTAATTGATGGATATTGGAAAAGTGTTATCCTTGTTATACATAACCTGAAATTAGGAAAATAAATTAGTATGCAAATACGAAAAATAACACAAATGTGACAAAATAAGTTTACGAAAAATATTTTAATCATGAGGTTTTATTATTTTTCTACTGCCAAATAAATAATGCATTGCCTTAGTCTTTTAATATATTTTCAATAAAAAACATTTTTTATAAGTCAGGACAATTTATCAACATGTACCTATGTGTGAAATTATTATATTTAATTACCGTGAGAATTTCCAAAATTCGTTCTAAATCAGTAGTCAATAGTTTAATTAGCTATGCATCACTCAATGGTAGATACAAGAAATGAAATGTACTACAGGTTTTTATGATTTTCATAAATAAAACTAAAAGTTTTCTGATACATTTTACATTTGACACTTTAAAATAATGGAGAGCATACAAAGCGCTCGGAATTAGGAATAATCATTAAAAAACTTCACCGATTCAATTAAAATGAATAAATTTGATTACGTACACTTTTGCATTGACTCTTATGACTCCATAATATACAATCCAGTAAGCATAGAATAATTGCAAATAATTGTTGAAGATCCATAGAGTAACAGTAACGTTCTTACCTTCTTGGCAGCCAGAATTCAAAACTGTCAAGAATCAGCAAGATCGGTTTTGAGAGTAAAGAGTGAAATTACTGCACGTGCTTACAATAAATTGCATAACCTTAATAACAAAACTTAAAATTATTAGACACTACTCTCCTCATAATTTTCAGATGAGGCTTTAAGAATTATTTGGTTGCAACAACTAAGTTTTTTTAAAAATAAACAAAATATAAAAGGACTTCGCATTTAGGTTAGTAGTACTTTTCATCAAGTGGCTTCGACATCGATAACTACACATCCCATTGACTTAGTACACTGCTGTATATTTTTAATATTGGTCACAAACGTAAATAGAAGTTTTTGTATATTATACACATGATATTAATTTATTGAATGTTCCTACCAAAAAGATCGATTACATCAACAATGTATAAGACCATGTAAGATAATTAACAATAGGTCAGATAGTACAGATACACATTACGTAAAATGTTGGAAAACGTCGATTAGGTAAAAGGACATTTTGGGAATAAAAAATTGTGCTTTACACATAGTATGTCCATAAATTATATTAAATATCAAAAAGCTGCTGTCGATCTGCTTCAGATTTCAGGTACAGTATAATTGAACGTAATAAAATAAGGTATGAATCAAAAATCTGCAAATTGACTGATGGGCACGAATTTCTATTTTTTTTTTACTGTACTAACACAGAAAGAAATGGTTAAAAAATTATGTAAAATTTCAATTATACGTAACCAAATATTCCCACTATCTTTACAAGCTCTCATTTGTTATTACACAAGATTATTTAGATTAGCTAAATATTAAATAAGGTTCATTGGTAATATATTTTATAAGGTTGACTATTATTTACTAATACAGTGGAAATCTTTAATTAGAATTAAACGTTTTCCATACAGTTCTGTTGGTTCATTTTACACAAGCTTCACACTATTAACCGTTAATAACAGTCCGGATAACATTAAAGTTGCTCTTCTTAACAAGCGCTGTCCTTTGCCCCGTATCACTTTATAACATTATCCAATTAAAACAATTATTCTTCACAGACATAAGGGCTTACTCCTTCAGTTTTGAAGAATTAATCTACTCGAATTCGTATTGATCGATTAAAAATCGACTTCTTCCGATGAATCAGCACAAAGCTTAGTCAAAAACATTTTTCTGCAATTATTTAATAAGTAAAAAGAACCCTGATTCAAAATGTAAAAAAAGATCTTTTCATGCTCTACGATGTAAAATTATTTTAAAAATAAGATTATAAGTTTTACCCGAATAGGACAAAAAATATTGTAAAAATTTTTTAAAATCAAAAACAATTGAGCGAATAATGGAAACATATTACTGAGATCGATCAAGGCAATAAAATTATGTTGTAGCTAAAATTTTTTTTGAATTAATTTAGGCTATTTAATAATCTATAGACTATAACAATTTACGACATCTTATTAATATTTTTCACTACAAAAACGGCGAATACTGATTTTTAGAATCTAGTAAAAGGACCTCGCATTTAGGTTAGTTGTACTTTTCATAAAGTAGCTTCGACATCGATAACTACACATCCCATTGATTTAGTACACTGCCGTATGTTTTTAATATTTGTCACAAACGTAAATAGAAGTTTGTGTATAATATACGCATGATTTTAATTGGTTGAATGTTTGTACCAAAAAGATCGATTACATCACCAATGTATAAGACCATGTAAGAAAATTAACAATAGGTCAGATAGTACAGATACACATTACGTAAAATGTTGGAAAACGTCTATTAAATAGAAGAACATTTTGGAAATCAAAAATTGTGCTTTACACATAGTATGTCCATAAATTATATCAAATATCAAAAAGTTGCTGTCGATCTGCTTCAGATTTCAGGTACAGTATATTTGGACGTAATAAAATAATTTATGAATCAAAAATCTGCAAAGTGACTTATGGGTACAAATTTTTTTTTTTTTTTTTACTGTACTAACACAGAAAAAAATCTTTAAAAAAATTATGTAAAATTTCAATTATACGTAACCAAATATTCCCACCATCTTTACAAGCACTTATTTTTTATTGAACAAGATTATTTAGATTAGCTTAATATTAAATAAGGTTCATTATTAATATATTTTACAAGGTTGACTATTATTTACTAATACAGTGGAAATCTTTAATTGGAATTAAATGTTTTTTATACAGTTTTGTTCGTCTATTTTACATAAGCTTCACACCATTAACCGTTAATAACAGTCCGAATAATATTAAAGTTGCTCTTCGTAACAGGCGCTGTCCTTTGCCGTATTACTTCAGAACATTATCCAATTAAAACAATTATTCTTCACAGACATAAGGGCTTACTCCTTCAGTTTTGAAGAATCAATCTACCCGAATTCGTATTGATCGATTAAAAACAGCTGCTTCCGATGAATCAGCACAAAGCTTAAGCAAAAACATTTTTCTGTAATTATTTAATAAGTAAAAATAACCCTGACTTTAAATGTAAAAAAAGGTATTTTAATGCTCTACGATGTACAATTCTTTTAAAACTAAGATTATAAGTTTTACCCGAATAGTACAAAAAATATTGTTAAAATTCTGTTGGATCAAAAATAATTGAGCGAATAATGGAAACGTATCACTGAGATCGATGAACGCATTGGAACTATCTTGTAGCCAAAATTTTTCTGAATTAATTTAGGCTATTTAATAATCCAGAGACTATAATAATTTTCGACATCTAATTAAAATTTTTCACTACAAAAACATCGAATACTGATTTTTAGTATCAACGATCGTTATAAGAACCTTGATAGAGTACGAAACGTAAAAACTTTTTGTGAACTACTAGTAAACGAAATAAAAAGAAACATTTTAAACCAGAAATTATCGAAATTATCCGGAGGGCTTGTGAGATATGACTAAGTTGAGGAAAAAAATTGTAGAATATCTTTGATACAAAAAAGGACACACGTTAAAACGATAATTTAAAATGCAAAATAAGTTTGTTTTCATTTCCTATGAGAGATCACTCTTTAGGACATCATATTTACATTTGTTTACCCTAAAAGCAGCCAAAAATCGCGTTTTGGACATATAAAAACGTTCCCAAAGTATAAAAATTGAATATTTTTTTGATACCGATATAAGAATATAGAAACAGGCATTTTTAACCTATAATAGTCAAAAGCACTCGAACGGTTTATAAAATATGACTGATTTTTCATAAAAGACATAGTATTTCTTTAATACAAAGTAAAAAATATAACTTACTCATCGAGTTGTTTTTTTAACTTTGGAAACTGTATAAGATATTTCCAACGCATTTTCGAATAATTTTTTTTCTACAGATCAAAAATGTCTTTATGGAGCAAGCACTACGCGGGAAAAAATGGTTAATACGATTAAATGATGCAAAAACGGATTTTTCAAGTTTCTTCGCTAGTTTTCAATAATCAACCACAATTTCGGCTTCATATATCCTTTAAGGCTTATAAAATAAACGTTGACTGTTCTTGTACCATGAAATTTTTTCGAAGAGAAGACGAGAAATAAGTCCCGATAGCAGTGGAACCAACAGTGATTTTACCAGACGACACTGGCCCAGGCGTTCCCCCCCCCCCCCCCCCCCCCCCCCCCCCCCCCCCCCCCCCCCCCCCCCCCCCCCCCCCGCCACCCCCCCCCCCCCCCCGCCCCCGCCCATCACTGAGCCTTGCAAGATGGTCTGGCCGACGACACCTCCATGAGTAAGTTCCAATCACAAAGAACTTAGTCCATCATTTAACCAGCCTGTTCTACAATAATCTTATAGTCAATCTGTGTGAGAATAAATAAGATCAGTAGACAAGCAAAACCTTTGCGAGATTCGAGGTATCATGACCAGTCAAATTACTACAAAACAAGTAGTCAGTAGGCACAACAAGGGGTAAGTTTCTATCACAAAGAACTTAGTCCATTGTTTAAGTGCCGTCATGACCAGCCTGTTCTACAATAAACAGATAGTCAATCTGCATGAGAAAAAATAAGATCAGTAGACAAGCGAAACCTTTGTAAGATTTAAGGCATCATGACCAGTCCAATTACTAGAAAACAAGTAGTCAGTAGGCACGACAATGAATAAGTTCCAATCACGAAAAGCTTAGTCCGTTGTTTAAGTGCCGTCATGATCAGCCTGTTCTACAACAATCAGATAGTTAATCTGCATAAGAATAAATAAGATCAGCAGACAAACGAAAGCTATGTGAGATTCAAGGCATGAAGACCAATCAAATTATTACAGAACAAGTAGTCAGTCGGCACAACAAAAAGTAAGTTTCAATCACAAAGAACTTAGTCCATTGCCTAAGTGCCGTCATGACCAGCCTGTTCTACAATAAACTGATAGTCAATCTGCATGAGAAAAAATAATATCAGTAGACAAACGAAACCTTTGTGAGATTTGAGGCATCATGACCAGTCGGAACAACAAGAGGCAAGTTCCAATCACAAGAACTTATTCCATTGTTTAAGTCTCGTCATGACCAGCCTGTTTAATAACGAAGAGATGGTAAAAGAACAACGTTTTAGTTGCAAATTATACCCATGTTACACTACAGTAAGAAGGAAATATATTGTACAACAGGGAACTATAAAGTATTAAAACTATATCTTTTGAAACCATTATACTGATTGTTATTGTCACACCGTTGTACGATATAATGAATGAATAACCCTCCTATTTGACTGAGAAGTTTAATACGGTTTACGTATTTGAACCTTCTTTAATACTTGAGAAGGATTTAGGTCGATACTAAATCAATTTTGGTAAAATTTGTCAGATTCGAATTATGCATACGTCAAAATCCTACAAAAGTGTAACGTTTTGATCATTGCCAAAGTATCAAAACATTATATCATTTTCAGTTGCAAAGTATAGATAAATGTCATATAAATGTATGTATTTATATAGATTTTTAAATAATTAAAATCCTCCTATTAACTGGAAGCAACATGTACTATTTGAAGTCAATACATGTGGCATATCAATTGAAAGTTCAAAAATATATGCTTGCCAATTGGATTAAAAAGACTGACAACTGGGATCATACGATACAACACAAAATATAAGATGTTCATTAACGCCTTCATAACATCATTATATGTCAAAAAAACATCAGAAGTTTAATAAATGTGGTCCGTTTAAACAACCAGTCTTAAAATATTTAGCCTCTTTGAAAATAAAACGAGAATTTATTTTAACAAACAGGCATAGAGATGCGTATGGTAATAAGACGAAAAAAAAGTTGTTCATAAAAAATTATCATATGCTGTAAGATGTGATACCCAATCTCACAGCGCTCCGTACAATTTTGTATTTGAGAGTGAACAGGAGGAGTTGATGCGAATTTGTGTTAAAGCTTTCTTTTAGAAAACTTCTCAAAAAGTAACGCATTGATTTTAATTTGTTGTCTGCAAAAGAGTGCATTTTAATGTTTATTTATCTAGGAAACATAGTTTAAACCTGTATTGGTGCAAGACAAGACAAAGATCTCACAAATATTTTCTTGTTTTTAACAATTTCGTACAAATATATCTTGTCCCGGACTTTACAAGTGCAATCTTGTCATGTTTTAGTTTTTATTGAAACTCAATAAGATAACAAAAATAATCTTGAAGCTGTCTTGAATTTTGAATCAATATCTAAGTAAAAGACGAATTCTTATCGTTATTTTTATCGTTACTTTACAAATTTTTAGGCACTTTGAATTCTTAAATTCCGATATGTGATTAAAATATTCATTTATCATAGTAAGCAAAAAATATTTTTCATAATCGTTAGAACCTTAGAGTGTCCTCGCTTGGTACGGCACCAAACGCCCAAACCGCCTTAGTGACCACACCATGTATAATTTTACAACTTTTGCTAACAAGCTGTAGAAAATATATTTTGCAGTTGTTTCCTTTTAATAGAGCACTGAGCAGGCTTTTAATCCGTTGCCTAATTATAATAAAACAGAAAATCATTTAAAATCTCTTATTTTGACCGAAATTTGGGTGATAAGTTTTGCACGATTTTAGTGCAAGACCTTTTTTAAGCGACGAATTACAGCAACAATTTAGATAATACTCCTACCTAAAACCTGATTAACCCAGTAAGGAATTATCTTTCTGCTGTTCGTCCATCTTTTTTTGTCACAACTTTCGGCGACGTTTGTTGTTCGGCTTATTTTTTTTTCCCAATGATTTTTTCTCATTTTCTACAAAACTATTTCTATGTAGCTTTGTACAGTTATTTATATTATTGGTAACTTTTATATCAGGGACACAAATTACTTTGCTCATAACTGGGATTATCAATAGTTGTAGAATCAGACGCTTCTTTTAGATCCTGTACAGTATTACCATCAGCGAGATTTTCATTTAACGGGTACTCGATTGTTGCCTTTCTGTGCTCTGGATATCTAAAATTAAGTTTTCTATTTTCACCAAAAAAAAAGTGCTACAAATATTTTTCCAATACATTTTTCTAGCTATTATAACCGTGGCCGATAGAATTCAGGCAGTTCTCAGTATCAAAAATTTGAGAGTTTTGTGTACCATGAGATTCGGTTGGATCATTTTGTGAATTTTCGTCATCCATCCTGGGTGGCTGAGATCCTACATTACTTCTGTCTCCTAAAATTTTTATTATTTTATTGATATTTTTATACGTCAATTTTTCTAGATTTTTAGTAGGGCTACTGCCAGACTCAACAACAATCTTGGTCTTGTCTTCTCTTGAGAAATCTAAAACTAAAGAAATAATAAGAATTTTATGTAACTAACAATTAAAAAGAGAGTATTTTCCGAAGAACTTGCCAAAATCGTGTCTTGTCACATACATAACAGTAAAGAATTAAAAAAAAAGATTCCTCATTAAAAAATTATTCTTAGAAAAAAAAAAAAGTACAGTCCGGTCTAATGAATGATTTACATCACTGAGCTTTTTATCTATAACTCAACGAAAGTATGTACCAATGGATTTGTTATTCAAAGATACTTAGTAGTAAATAACTACAGTAGATATCTTAAGAAACAATTGTTTGAGTGGCACTATAAACAAAGCATCAAGTTGAATAAACCTTGTCATTTTTGCAAGGTATGGACAATCTAATCAATCATTTTCCACCAGTTCTAGATGTCTCTTTAAGTAAGCAAAATTTTTCCAAATAGATGCAAAAGTATTATTGACGACTAAATATTTGAAGGGTACCTTTTAGATGGGAGGGTAGACTTTCGATTGAGACCAAGAAAAAAACAAGACAAGACAAGAGTCACCGAGTCGTAAAATTATGGAGATCAAGACACTACCTAAATTTTCAAGTTTTAGAGATTAAGACAAGACCCTTCAAAAATCTTGTTATGTCTTGTCTTGCACAAGCGTTAAGGTTCAGAAGTAATTTGCTTTAAAATATATTGAAAACTAAATTCAGTTTATATTGTATGCTAAGAGAAGTGCCTGACCATGGGAGTCAACGTAGCCGGGCTGTAGTCGGTACTTCCCCTTACTGCGCATAGTGTGGCTAAGCTAAGAAAAAAATTTGTTTGAACAAAACGCTGAATTATTTATAACAATACAGATATTTAGAAAAATCTACTTTACGCCTGTTAACTTTTTTAATTGTCATCCGATTTCGTCACAAGACCTCTCACTCTCTTGAGAAATTAATTATCTACAGTCGCAACTTTTTTTATTGTAAAATATTGACTGTATATGCCAAAAAAATTACTTTTTAGAAAAATTGTTACAAACAAATTTTTTTTACCATAAATAATCAATATTTTACAATCAAAAAAAGGTACAATTATAGATAATTTATTTCTCAAGATAATGAGAGGTTTTGGGTCGAAATTGGATAACAATTAAAAAAGTTAATTAGCATAAAGTAGATTTTTTTGAATGGCTGTATCGTAATAAATAATTAAGCGTTTTTTTCAATTGAGCTTCTGTCTTGGCTTAGTCACACTATACGTTTGTAATTTATTAACAATCTTATCGTTAATTATTTATAAGTCTTGATAAAAATTTTTATTTTAAACGTGCACTGTAGTGTAGAAAGGTTCGCCAGTACAACCTTAATATCACCGAGGGAGCGTACACATGGAGATTATAAATGTATAACTTAGTAGCATTTACATATTAAATATGCTAAGCACTGACTAAAATTTGGCTGCTTTGCATCTCCTGTTATCTCAAGTATTTCTTTCTATGTAGCACTGCATTTGCAGAAAAGCTTTGAAGATATTTAATAATGCAATAAAAAAAAGCTTATTACCTTCAACAGCAACATCCATTTGTGATAAATCATATTCAATCTGTAAATAATCCGGGGGAAAAAAATTTTCGGCATGTCATTGTCCACCTTCCTCGGAGTTACTGTTGTCATCTTTGATTATGGCTGAAGGAACGAGAAACAGGTATTACCAACATTTTATAACGTGTTCCGAAAGAAAAATAAAAGTATACCTATGTGGCGTTTTTTTAGGTGGACTTTTATCTGCATGAGCTGCTGTTGATTACAACATTGATCATTGTGTTAAATCATTTGAATAGTCTTGTTAACAAACAGTTATAGTAGGAATAACCTTTCCGATACTTACCACTGTTACTATTTCTTTTTACGGAATTTGTTCTAGACGTGTGTGCTTCCTCTTGAGCTAGAAATAAAATTTATCGTTTTTAGTGGTCTGTCTACGCTGATAAAAAAGTCTAGTAAAGTTTACAAGAGTCTCTACTAGAATCAAAAAAAGCAAAGTTTACCGACCTTGTAAGACCAAGTAAAAAAAAAGAATTTTTCCACATGTTGTAAAAAAACCAAATGTTACCTTTTTTAGAGTTTTCTCTCTTTTTTAAAAATCTATCTCTTTGCTCATTTAATCATCCCGTCAGAGGGTCGATTAAAACATTGGCATCAAAGTCCACATCTTCCTCTGTAAATATGAATTAGATAAACATACATTTCTCACTTCTGAACTTTAAGAATGATTCATATCACACCGATTTTTTATAACCGGGGAGAGATTATGCTCCTTCTGTTTTTAGATGCTCCCTCTCCAGTTACATCATCATCACTGTCATCATTGGAATCATAATCATCATCTTTATCTAAATCATCTTCACCTTCTTCATCCTCTTTGTCTTCTCCTTGCAGCTGTTGTTCTTCACCACTGTCAACCTCAGAACCTTCTTCGATTTGCTATTCTTTTATTTCTCCTTGTACTTCTTTTCTTGCTCCCGATGTGCTTTGAATACTGTAACATATTTTTCTAAGGTGATATTTCACGTCCACTTTTAAATTTGCAATAGCTTCAATAAAATCATGAATTTCAAATTCTTTTGTAATGTTCAACTTATCCTAAGCTGAAATTATGGTAAATTTATTGCAATATGATTCTTAAGTATCGGTGCAACTGATTAAGGATTTTTTAATATCTACCTTCCTCTATTTTTATCTTTTTGTACTGCGCCTCATAACGTGGCAGTCGACTCGATTTGCACAAATTTAGGCACTGTGTAATTCGGCTTTGAGCCTTAAATGTGATTTCTCTCAAGCTAACTAATACCAATTTACATAATCATTATAATTTTGTTAAAAACGTTTTTTATTTATAAAAAAACAAATTCTTAAAAACCGAGTAAAAAAGTACTATTATTACTATTTTGCAAAGAAAAAATTGTTATAGATAAGCTGTACAACAAATTTCTTCCACTAAGTATGCAGTATGATGTTATCAAAAAATGATCATAACTAAGATAAAAAAAACTGTTAAATGAAAATCAGTTGAAATCGCATGCTCGAAAGATACTGAAAAATGGATAACTTAAGATAACGCGCTACGTGCCGTATCTAGAAATTAGCATTTTGATCAATTGATGTTTTTACTCGTATAGCAATGAAAGTATTCCAAAAGAATTTATAGCTTTTGTGACAGAAAGAATAACATTTTTTTCAGAATATGCTGAATTTAATCATGGTAGTTATCAGAATACACATTTTCATATCCAATCAAAACTTTTTGAAAATTTAAGTCTTCCGTCAGGTAGATCATAAAAAAACATTAGAGTCGCTTCTTTCCTTCTTTAATGTAAACAAAGATTGCCAAAGAAAGAGCACATCGAAACGAAGGAGTAACAGTAAACAATGCCATAGTGATACATATATATGATGTACATAGTTTTATGACGTTAAACGTCATTTTGACGAGCTCTATCCCCGTCCAACTTCTTTTTGTACGGAAAAAGATGAAAAAGTGTCTATATTTTTTGATAATGTTAGTGCCCCTAATTCCATATTTTTAACCAGAATCCAACGATAACGTGTGCTAAAAATTTATTGTCGTCATGTTTTAAATAAGTATTTAAAGCTAAATTGTTCTTAGAAGTATTTAAAAGCTTTAATCTTTGACTGTGGGTGTGTAAAGTTTTATCAAGATCTGACAAAAACTCTTGTACGTCTGATCTCCCTTAAGTCACTTAAATCCTTGTGTACTCATTGTAACGTCAACTTATTTGAGAACCAATGTGAATATTACTGTTGTTTACATAAGACGGATATTCAACATTTTTGACAAGAAATGGAGATAAAGCCGAATAAAATTCACAGAACATAAGTAGGTGAATGTATTGCCAAGTAATCCAAAACTTCTTACGAAATTCACAAAACCATTACAAAAAAAATAAACGCTTACTTAGAAAATCGTATGGTCTTGGATTGTATCCAATATCATGTGTCAATTTACTATCCAAACTTTCACTAAAGTTGTTCGTCCTGAAAGTAAGTCCAAATATGCTGTATCCATCAGGAATGGTCTTACGTATCCATTGGTTATAAAAATATTTAAAAAATTTAACCTCGTTTTATTTTTGCTTATAGTTATCTGGAATTAAGTTTAATTTATTTAAAACCTTTTTTCATTTTGTCTGGAGGAAGAAACGCCAGCAACGGAATAACCTAAGTCCACATACGCAACTCGATATCCTTTCTGGAAATAGACGATAATTTCTTTAAATGTTTGAATGCAGCTTAAAAAAAAATTTTTCTTGAAAACACCTTTTTATTGGACTCGAACATATGTGAATGTTAAGTTATAGGCAAAAGTGAGATGTTTTCTATTTAGTAAGAAAAAAAACAGCGCATTATACTATGCATATATGCAACTATACCGATGTAGCTAATTGTCGACGCTCATGTAACAGAGATCTTTACGTAGTACTACTAGTAAGAGTTGATACAATTATTATTCTCTACCTACTTTAAATGCGTTTTCTTGAATAAAAGTCTTGTTACCTCTTGAAAATAATTGCAAAATTGCGTTTAATTATTCTCCACTAACTTACAGCTCATTGATATATAGCTCATTGTGTATATCCATATACTAGTGGGGGTTTGCCCCCTGCGCGCTTCGCGCACCAACCCCCCCCAAAAAACGATATGTAGTAAGTAAAAAAAAAAAAAACTAATCTTACATGAAGGTTTCTGCAAAAAAAATATTTGTCTAATAAATCAATAGTTATAATACAATCACAGATTATGATTGTTTTCCAGGCATCTTGTTTCACAATATTATAGCAATAGCGTCATACGAATAGAAAGTGCTGGTAGAGTGGAGGAACTTTCCATAAAGCATCCCGCATTTATCAGCTCAATTCTGCATACGTGTGACTGCAGCCTTACACATAACTGACCCAGTAATCGGATTAAATAAAAAAGAAGGACTAAAAGGCTTCTACCAAAGATATGCAGTTTTAACTCATATGTTTATCTGATAAAAAATTTTTAAAAAGTACATTACTGAAGAACACCTTCGAAAAACATAAAGTCAACAGTAAAAAAAAATAATAACACTATTATTTGATAGGTCTCCTGGACTTTCCGGAGGGGGGACAGGAGGGGGGACCGGAGGTGGGCAGCTAATAATATTGAGGTGGGGGGGGGGGGCGAGGGGGCTGCTATTTTGTAGGATATTTTTTTTCACGTGAAATTAGCAGATAAATATTGATAATTGTACCTTATTTTGAGGGGGGTCTCGAAAATATTGAGTGGCGGCAAGGGAGGCGAGAGGGGGTTGGTGACTGAATCCGGTCAAAACAACTATATAATATAAGATATATATTCACATATATATATATATATATATATATATGTGTGTGTGTGTGTGTGTATGTGCGTGTGTGTGTGTGTGTGTGTGTGTGTGTATGTGTGTAAACACATTAATGCATACACACATACGGAAAAACATACATAAATATATACGTGTAGTTTGCAACCGACTACAATGGGGTAAATAATTACTCACGTGACCAGCTTTCAATCCTATAATGTTCAATAACTTACAAATTTTCTTCACTTTTGGCTTTGTACAAAACGTACCGTCTATGTGTAAATGTTTAACGTCTGCGAAATATTTTAAAATGTATTGTTCATCGTAAAAAATAATATGCGTATGTCCTTGACGGTCAGTAACTGGAATTAAAGTCATTATCGAGTCTTTTCCCACCATTATGTTATTATACTCGTTCCGCGACAATTGCTCTGCAAAATCTTCAACGTTTTTAGGACACTTGGGAAATTTTTTTTGATCTCCAACGCTTTATGGTTAATCCCAAAGAATTTAAGGAAATAATTTTTGCCGCGTCTGGAAATGAGAAATTATATTCAAATAGGTTAATACTTCGGTACTGTGGAAAGAGGCCGTAAGTAAAAATTTTATTAAAAACAAGTTTTTAAACCGAACAATTTGTCAGATAAATCTACGTTTTTTGATGTTTTTATATATTAAAAGTGCTATTTAGTTTACTAACGATAATTTATTAGATGTCGATAAGAAAACTGCCTCCCTACGAAAAAATTCTGTAACAAAAATTTGTAAATACAGATTCTACGTGAAAGTTTTTTTTAAGTCTTTTTTCAACGTGTAAATTCGGTGAGCTCAATCTTGTATGTCCAGTGAACAAAGCCGTAGGTGCAGTACGAAAGCATGTAAAATGCACTTATGCTTTTTTTGGAGGTAAAGTGCGTGAGTGAGAAGCTGTAAGTAAGGTATCCGGTTTTCCCCTTCGGAATAGTATATTACGCACCTAGGCTGGAAAAAAAAGTCTGAGATCGTGCGAGGTGAAGCCGAGGATGATGAACATACACGGAAAAAGGTAAATGCGGGAATATTCTCTGTTAGCACAGGAAAAATCGCCGTATAAACTTGCATCGGAATTTCGCATACTATGTACCGTGACAT
>JAPYYV010013814.1:0-20603 GCA_030522625.1 Copidosoma aretas
TGCCTGAGTCCTGACCGGGTGTCTACGTATAAACACCAGGACTAACTCCTGCACACCTCCCGCTCACGTTGTCCGTAACGTAAGAGAAACAGTTAATCGGTTCCATATATACTTACTCCACCGGCAGTACCGGCACGTTGGCGCAGCGGTAGAGTTGCAGTTTCGTCGATCTCCGGAATCAAGTACAGTGTACGGGCATGTAATAGGCGGGACAGTCCTGGCACTCGATGCTCATCTGGTAATTGGAAGCAAACAATATTTCGCGGGCGTTCCTCGGCTCAGTGCGGGCACTGCGGGCACGACGTCGTCGTCAAAATATTGAAATCTTCGGAAAAACATTGAAACACGGAAAGCGAAATTTGCACTTTAGGTGCAAGTATACCGCGACACACAACGGATTGCCCAAATGGTCAGAGTGAGTGTCAGACCCATAATGTCGAGCATAATGTAATGGCTACTGGAGATGGGGAAGATTTTGGGGTCGAAGCTCCGAAGGTGTGTCCAAGTTCTTTGAATATGAAACTTGAACTCCAAACTTAAAATTTTTTTTCAATTTTATTATTTTTCGGCAATAATATACAAATAGCATTTTGCTGTTTTATGGATAATTTTCTCTTCTATACAGGTTTGTAATCCCATGCTTTAGTTAGTTTGAGTCCCTATTTTCTCTATTTTTTGTACTTTTAAACTAAAAAAACCGTTGTTGAGAAATGCAATTTAATAGAAAATAATCACACAAAAACAAATATAAGTATTCGTTTTTGTATGCATGATATTGCAGTTGAGCAATTCAAATTGAACTCGATTGGTAGGAGTACGATTTTTTTAAACTTTAAATAATAGGTGAAAAATTATCAACATATATGACAATCACTATAATTTTATTTTTAAAATTAATTTAGGAGGTAAATACATTTATATACATAAAAAAATGTTTGACTGTTACAATTAGCGGCATGTTTAACATAGATATCGTCAACGAATTTCAACGTCTCGTGCACAATCAATAACATTATTATCATTATTATTTACGGGTCTGTGTTTTTAACTATTTAAATTTTTTCATTAATAATATTTATTTTCACGTACATACGTGTCCACGAAGGTTACGAACGTATATCATATAATTGCACATACACCCGCACAAACGTGTTATTTCATTAACATCATAATGGTCTTTCTACTTTGCTCGTCGCTCGTTGCAAAATATGTCACACTCAATCGCACACGCACACAAAAACAAGACGCCCTTTTTTGTATCAATTGTCTTATGATACCGGAATGTCGCAAGTACAATAGTTTTTTTAATTTAAATCTTTACAATTGTAGCCTTTGAAAAAACAGAAAAAAAAAAAAAAAATTGTGCCTTTCAAAAAGTGAAAACATTTAATAAGTTTATAATAGGCCTTTTTTCCTTTATAAAAAGGCTTAGGACGATATTCTCTTCGTACTCGTTCACATACTTGGTCGTCGTCACTCGGTTTTGAATGAAAACTCAACAAACGATCAGAGCCTGTTATATTATCATTGTTTCAACCAATGTATTAATTACATAATATATGGACAAAACTGTTTTCTATCCGAATAACAAAGTGTTCGGTTTTGAAATATTTTTTCAACTTTCATGATTGATTGCTCAGTGTAAAATAATAAACAAAATTTAAATGATAAACGTGCATGAGTCATTCGATTGTTCGCTTAGAGCTATGTGACGTTTTATGTACATACACGATGTATACACGCATAGTATAGGCTACATATTGTGCTCACGCACTCGTTTGTTTTAAAAATTCAATATCGACGCGACTTTATAAGTTTCTCTTTTTGAATACGTATATTTATGTCTCCTTTATCTTACATCGTCAAAGTAAACTCTTTAAATACGTCAACATTATCAGACACTTGAGATTCTTGCACTGCCTATCTCTTCATTTTACTATTGTTACAATAAAAAAAATAGTAATAATTACGCAATATACATATATTCAATGTAGTATGTTTTTTTATCTGTGTATTTATATAATTCTTACATTTGTATGACAAAGTTTCATGTAAACATACACTATGGATTTATAGTATCGGTAATTCGTTCGATAATAAAAATTTGTCTCATTCATATATATAATCTATCGTCATATATTTTTCTCATTCCTCCTCTCTATCTCAGACATCGTTGAAATGCATGACAAAAATAAATGCTCATATTGTTTCCGAACAAGAGGTTCAGCTGCTTTTCTGAGAATATTATTCTTCGCGTCATTTGTTTTATTCCTATTTTTCCAAAAAGTCTAACATCTAGTATATATTTCCGAACAATCTGCCAACTATTAATATCGACGATTTCTTTTTCTTTTTTTACATTCTCGCAGAGTAATAGACTTGTTTTACTTCAACAGTTTTACAAAATATCACAAAAATCGCACCACATTTTGTTCGCAGCAGGAAACTAAGTAAACCCCAACAAGAATCACGTGTGTGTTGGCACGTACGCATGAAAATTATTCTACAAAAAGAAAATCATCTCACTTTCCAAGCTCAGAAAAGCTGACACAGTAGTGCGATGCGTTTCCGACTTTTTTGTTTTTTTTTTTATACTTTTGTCTCGATTGAGCGAAACGAAGAATCTACAATTGCGCCAGCGACCAGCACCGTTGCAAAAATCTTAACAACTATTGTCTGTCCTGACGTTTTACTTACATATACCTTTCTTTCCTTCTTTTTTCACGAATACACATTTAAAACGCACCTTCTAAGCAGATGCGTGCATGGGTATACTTGATTTTAAATTTGCTCACATCTCAAGTAAAGAACTTACTCAAAACCACATAGTGCACAATGTTTCAATGATTAACATATCTTTCGATCGCGAGTCACAAATAAAGCATATTGACCGAGTGCTCTCGCTCAGTCATGTGCACGATGCATATTATTACGTACATGTATGCAATTCTTTAAAAAATAATCAGTCGACACCAATTGCCTTATCAAATAAAATTAATCGCTCTTTCGAGTATCTTCATTTATATTTATATATGTAAATATGTACAACAAGTTTGCTTTAATAACGTATTTTACAGCTAAACAGAGTGTTCGTTCCCGTTACTTTCATTACCAAATATTGACAGTGAGCCTGGACGTCAAACTATAATTCGTTGTCCATCTGCTCGAAAAGACTTCCGATCATCGATAATTGGATATCGGATAGAAACAACAAATACAGAAAAGGGACGAACATTTTCGCGTGATTTTCGTTTAGCTTTTTTTTTATTTTTCATTTTAATTTTTCGCAGGTGCAAGTTTAACGTCGAACGTCACAGCGCCGACAGTTGTACTCAAATAGGTATCAACGGAGGAACTTTGAAAAAACGCACGCTCGATGCGTTCGGCCTTTGCTGCAAAAATGACAAAATGAAATTAAAACAAAGTGGAGGTTAAAAAAAAATCTTCACGACAAACTCGTGCGTTGACGTCAATTTTTACATAATTTTTACATATTTCCATAAAACATCATGTGTAAGTAGGCAAGTTAATTAACATCAACAACAGTAACAATCGGAGACACAACCCGCGATCTCTCCCTCCCAGCGTTTCTCGCATCCATCTGTCCACGGCCACCAGTACCGGTATTAAATCTGCGGCCGGGCACAGAAGTCTTTAGTGCCCTGTGGAACAGCATCCTTTCTGTCTTTCAGCGAATTTTTCCTACTCACGCGTAAAAGCGCAAGAGCTGAATTCCCAGGGTTCCTCGAGTTCTAAGAAACTCTTTGAGCAACTCTTTTCCGTGGATCCTCTCGCGGTCTTCGGTCCAGGATTCCACGACGATGGACCAAGTATAATATACACATATACATACATGCATATACACATATACCGTCCGCGTCTTCGTCGAACATCGCGCCGACGAGACTGACGATGACGGTGTAAACAAAATATGTTCATGATCCGACGGCAACAGGTTGTAGCGCTCGTTCCCTTCACTTGGCTTCGTCTTGTTCCATCGGCTCCTCCGACACTTCGCGGGAATGTTCCGGTGTGCTTCTAATTGGCGAAATAAAAAATATTAAAAGTTGTGGAAAGCTCGCAAAATCCACATCGTGCGGATTGTCGGGACAAACTTACGCGATGTTACTCTGCTGCTGCATGGAAAGGGACGCCATGGCCGAGACTGTCTCGGTCTCGTCGTGCTCCTTCTGGCTCGCCTCTATGGCACTCATGGCCACCGTGTGCGCCAGAAGCTTGACGCACGGCCAGTGCGACATCTGAAAATAAAGCCAGCAACAATTTTGTTGCACAAATTTTTATCCGACACAGCAAACATCGCTGATGACAATGTATATTATACATACCTGAACGGCAATGGTCTTTTGCAGGGTGTCGATGGCGTTCTGGCAGGGACTCCTGGTGAGCTCCTCGTCCCGGATAAGTGTCGGCTCGTCGCCGAGCAGCGCCCTGACGCATTCCTGGGCCGAGTCGCAAATGGCAGCGAGGTCGTAACCGCCCTCGAGCGCCAGCACGACTTTCCCGGAGGCCAGGCTCATGAGCATCTGGGTCATGCGGCCGAAGCAGGCGGGACTGACCTTGTAGCCGCCGAGGGGCGCGGGGTGGCCGTGGGCGGCGTCGAAGCCCGCCGAGACGAGGACGAGGTCGGGCTCGAAGTCCTTGGCGATGGGCATGACGACCGTGCGGAAGGCCGCGAGGTACTCGGCGTCGCCCATCGGGGGACTCAGGCCCCCCGACCAGGCGAGGTTCACGTTGCGGCCCAGGCCCTCGCCCACCCCGCACTCGGTGGGCCCGCCCGTGCCCGGGAAGAAGTTGCCGTCGTCGTGCCTGTGGATCGACAGGTACAGCACGCGCGGGTCGTCGTAGAACATCTGCTGGGTGCCGTTGCCGTGGTGGACGTCCTGAAAAATTTCGTTGGTTTTATCGATTGATTTTTTTTCACGGAATTGATTGATCATTGTTCATTGTTTTGTTGGGCGCGCTGCACACGCAGCAGAACACGATAGCGGCCGCGGTTGTTTCACGTTTTTGACACGTGCTAACAAAAAATTTTGACACACCCAATCCATTGTCATGTTCGCCTGTTACGTTGCGTGTCTCTATTTGGACATCTGGAAGTTCCCTTTGAAAAGGCACGTCTTATGGACGACGTCAAGACGAGCATCACGAGATTTTTACCGGTCGGACGTACTAGGGGAGCATGACGCGAAAGGGCGCTAGCCGAATTCTTTCCTCTTATTATTCTAATCATGTATGCTTGAGAGAATAATGTGTTAGTTTTGTATGTACTTTACGAGATAATTAATTCGAATCAAAGGCCTGATCGTGTTATTTATTTTTGTTTCTTGACAATTGAATCGGGATTAAAGTGGAGATATATTCAATACTTATTATCGTTTCGATTTTTTTTGACATGAATATATTTCCAATCCTTGAGGTTATGAACATATTTCGTATTGTACTCTGTTCTATCACGCAAGTGCAGACTGCAGATATCGGAGAGACTTCTTGACGTCATCTTTTGCCTGTACTGTGCACGTCTCTCGAGACACTTTAACCGCAGAATTTGATAATCAAAGTATCAGGAGAACACGAAGTGAAAAGAGTCGATCGGGATACTTTTGAAATCGGCCACACATTAAAAAAATTATTTTGAACTCATTGGTTTCCAGTCAACTATACCCACTTTTATTGTAATGGAAGTTAATTTTCGAGATCAGTACCGTTGTCCGTGCTCAATCACGAAAGAAATCTGGAAATAAAGTACCAGGACCGCAGAAACGCAAGAGAACCCACTGATAATCACGGACATCTAAAATTTCCTCGTCTGCCGAAGCGTATATTATAATAATGAGGCGAACTAATACTCATACTTGTACTTGACGAGACTCACCCAATCGAGGATCAGTATCCTCCTCATGTCGAGCTTCTGAATGAGCAGCCTCGCCGCTACGGCCACAGAGTTGAAGAAGCAGAATCCCATGGCCTGATTGGCCTCGGCGTGATGCCCGGGCGGCCTCACGACGGCGAACCCGTTGCGCACGTCGCCCATCGCGCACTTGAAGGCCAGCTCGACGACGCAGCCGACCGCCATGCGGGCCGCGGACGCGGTGTGCATCTCGTTCCACGTGGTGTCGCTGTCGACCCCGACCCCGCCGCAGGGCAGCCTGACGAAGCTCTGGATCGGCACCTTGGACAGGTCCAACTTTTGCCGGGACAGGGGATTCGTGCCGAAGAGAAAGGTGTGGGCCTCCGTGTGGCAGGTCTGTATCTCCTCGAGGCTGGCCTTGCGCGAGCGCACCTTGTCGCAGCGCGCGAGCAGTCCCGTCTCCTGGAGCCTCGCCCATATGCTCTGCAGTCGGCCGCCGTGCTCGGGATGGCCCCGCACCGTTTCGCCGCAGGCGCACGCGTGCTTCATCATCAGCGCGTCGTACGCCAGGCCCGTCGTCGGCGCCTCCCTCGAGCTTCGGGCGTACACCTCGCCGACCCCGCCCGCGACCACCGTCCCCTGTGGACCTGCATCGAGAGGAAGGATCCGTTGATTGTTATTATTTCATTCTGTTTGCTGTTTGGCCAATTCAACGCGGACAATGAAGCAAGGGACCAACCGAGGTGAACGAGCGGACTGGAGAGCGCCCTCGAGAGCGGCCTCGCCGACTGGGCGCTCCTGCCCGTCGAGTAGACAACCGCGTCCGTGGCCTGGAGGGTGTGGCGCATCATGAGGTCGCGCTGCTGCTGGAGAAACTGCTCGCGGTCGCGCTGCTGCTTCGAGATCTCGCTCTCCTCGATGCTGCTGCTGCTGCTGCTCCCCCCGCTCGTGGCTGTTGGCGTCGAACGAGCAAACACAAAAAAATGAGTGACAATCTGTTGAATCCCCCAGGGTAGGGGGGGGGGGGGGATGTACAACACAATAGTAATAATAATAATACCAACCGGAGGTGTCCTTCTTGCCGGTGAGGTCGATCACCTCCGACTCCTCGGACTCGGGCGCCTCGTCGAGCTGCTGACTCCTGGAGCCCACGCGCGTCAACACGGTCTGCCGTATCTGCTGCTTGAGGTAGTTGTGCTGGGTCTGCTGCTGCTGCTGCTGCTCGTGCAGCTGCTTCTCCGCGAGATACTCCTCGTAGTGGCTGGCCGTCGTCGGTGGCGGTGGGCCCATAATGCCGCCCTGCAGCATCGGGTGGCCCAGCGGTAGAGGCGCCGACTGCGTCCTGCCTATGGGGTTTTTCGGAGAAGCAAAAAGAAGGGGGCACGGGGTCAGTCGACGGGGCGGATAGCGGTCGGTCGGTGCGGGCTTCGCGCTTCTCTGTATAGGGCGCTCGTCCGTTTCGAGGATAATTCGCGGTGGAATGTTCTGGAAACGGGCCGATGCGCTGGAATCCACGGAGCCGGCGTAAGTCTGCCGAGCCTGAGTCACCGACGCGCGGTCGTCCTTGAATGCCGTGTGTTTTCAAATGAATTTCGAATTCGTTTGCGCTTCGTTTGGGAACCAAAAAATTGTTTTTCCATGTTTTTTTCATTTTTCGCCTTGGAATTCTGATGCAGTTTTGCTCTCAAAGTGATGCGTGAAATAGTAAACTTTGGTAAACCAACGGACGACCACTACTTAGTACGTAACGCGCGCATGACGCAGGCTCAAGTATAGAGTGCGGAGAGGATTGTGCTAGTGTTCGCGCGATCAAACGTTTCGAGTAGAACTCTGAAAAAAACACTGGCTCATCTCAACTCCAATATACGGACGAGCGCGCGAGCCTCTGAAAAAAAAAAAAGGCTCCACGCTCGATCCAAGCTAGAGGAAGGACAGGCATACAGTATGCAAAAAATACAATGGCAGGGCGAACATACTACCTAGTGGCCGGTGGCCAGTCTTGTGCAGTCTCGCGTGGGCCACCTGAGTGTCGGTGATCGGGGTCGGGTGGTATATCGTGGGCGATTGTTGCTGCTGTTGCTTGGCCGACTGACTACTGTTGGCCGCGGCCGCGGCAGCAGCAGCAGCCACCGCCGCCTGCTCCAGGCTGCTCTGGACGTGCTTGTTGTGCAGGTTGTAGGCTGGCGCGCCGTCGAGGACCGTCAGCGAGGGGTAGAAGGGCAGGGTGCCAGGCAGCATCTGTCCGGTCAGGGGCATGCCGAGGCGCGCGGTGAACGCGGCGCGCACCTCTGCCTCGGACACCGGGGCGAGTTTCGTGCCGCTCTGTTGGCGAAAAAGCGCACGGGTTTTGAGAATTCGTTGCGATCGGTGGGGTACCTCTGTGGTACAATGAGCGGAGTATACACGTGCAATATACAACATCACGAATGGCAAAAACAGAGAACCTCAACGACTCACCGTCGTGCTCGAAGGTACGTGCGGCCTGCCCAGGGATATGTTGGGCATCGAGGGCGAGCTGAAGAGCGACAGGTCGGAGAGGCTGCCCTGCTGGCTGGCCGCGCTGCTCAGGCGGTTGGCGTAGGCTACGCCCTCGCCCTCCTCCTGGATGGGCGTGCTGGAGCCACCACCACCACCGCCGCCGCCACCGCTGCAGGCCGTCGGTGAGGACTGCGAGTTGCTGACCGTCGGTGGCGAGTTGGGCCCGGACTCGGGGTTGCTGGAGTCTGGAAGTGAGAGGTGCCGGCGAGCGGGTTAGTCGGTTATTGCCGGGCGTCACGGGACAGGGGGTTGGTCGAGGCTCCGTTGGCTTTCGGTTTCGGCGAGTTTTGGCAGCGGGTTTCACTTGACGTTTCGTCGAACGAATTGAAAGTTTTTTCAAACGAGTGCAGCGGTAGATTTCCAAAAATGTCTTTCGAGAGACGCTTTTTTCGAAAAGTATGCGAGGTGATAAGCTTTTCTTAATCATTAATTCGAAATAGCTCGTCGAAAAAACATTTTGAGATTACTTCTTTGTTCCATTCGGCTATCGCCAAACGGTCATTTTGCTATTTATAAATGCAAGCCCGCGAAGAAAACAATTAATCGTTTGAAGAACTAAAAACACGGAAAAAAGAACTTTCGAGGGTGTAAGGGATGGAGAGAGAAAGGCAATGTATCCTCTGCCAGAACTCGATAAACAAAGCTGCACGCGTATGCATGATTTTTTTTATCATATGTTAATGTCATGCGGTTACAAAGACACTAGCAAACAAAAACCTTCAAGTCAACAAGTCAACAATCGATTAATCTGAAAAAGAGAAAACAAAAAACAACACGGGTGCAGCCAAGTTCCAACGGGCCGTCACCGGACGTTCGAAGGAATCGCTGGCTCGATGGATCTATGTATACGCATTATTACATAGGTATGCAGAATACAAACATCACTATATTAGTTTTTCATTCAATGTCGATGTGGGTAAGTATTTTTACCGCATCTTGTTCCATTACTGTCGAAGAGGAACGTTTTCCCACAATTGACTTCTCATGTCAAGACACTTAATTATTCAGGCGATTGTTTTGGTTTTTTTTTTCTGGGGACCAGATACCTGTATCTACGTACGAATAATGTGCGATTCTCTCGAGTTCCGTATTCGACGGCGCGCCAATAATCATTAAAAAGCAGTACTTCGATACGTTTTTGGCTCATTTAGCTGGTTTTTTTTTTTTTTTTTTTTTTTTTTTTTTTTTTTTTTTTTTTTTTTTTTGTTTTTTTTTTTGTGTTTTTCTGCTAGGTGCGACAGCAGTCTGTTGTTCCGTCTGGCCGTCAGGGGTGAGTTTCTCGTGGCGTTCTTATCCATAAGGCGTTGCTTAAGTCGCACCTTCAGCAGATTTGGTTCCGAGGCTGGCCGAGAGATTAGATTCAGCCGGGGTTAGGTTTTTTTTTTTTTTTTTTTTTTTTTTTTTTTTTTTTTTTTTTTTTTTTTTTTTTTTTTTTTTTTTTTTTTTTTTTTTTTTCTTTGTCTTTCCCGAGCATACTTTATTGCAGTGTTGAAAATGTTGAAAAATAATTGTGTCGACTCGAAATGGAAAAAAAAATGCTGTTGGCTCGAGCAAAGATTGATCTTGTGTCGAGTGCACTTGGATGAAACTTTATAATAAATCGTTATCCCGTAATTTAATGATCACTTTTATGTAGCTTGTGTTTAAAATAGCACAACTGTTGGCTCTCGAGGTATGTATCGGTAACAATGGCATGCTCACACTGTTTGGGTTCCATTAATCTTTCAACACACGCAAAAATAGTGCACTCGGCCGAGTTTTGTTTCAAAAAAACTTGGTTCTCGCGAATCAATTAGCTCGATCGCACGATAACGATCGTTAATCATCGGTATTTCCAGGAAAAGAAAAAAAAGAAAAGTTAATCATGCTTTAGTCAAAAAAACACATTCCAGCAGCAATAACACACGAGCCGATCGTTAATGATGATTAATTTTGTTTCAAAATCGTTGAATTACAAAATAAAACGAAAAGAAAAAAAAAATAGTTTCTAAAAAGGCGTGGCACACGAATTTGGTTATCATGAAAGTCGGTATCGTCACAAAGCCAGTTGCAAAAGAAATACCTGTCTTTCTCAGAGGGAAATCGTCGCTGAACTTCTCCTGCAGAATCTGTGGCATGCGGTACGGGTGCGAGGCGTTCGTCGAGCTCGTCGACTCCGACTGTGACTGTAACCTGCAAGTAATTTTCATTCACGTATGCAAATCTTCGCTCTTTCGATCGACCGCTAATTTAATGGCCGGAGCGAGCATGTGGTATTTTATCGCAAAATCCATGCGGCTAGAAAATTGCCTTTGGGGGAACGGAAGCGCTTGATTTGTAATAATTTCAAGAACGTCACGGTATCTTTTCCCGAGGTAGTAACAAATTTCGTATTCTTTATTCACGCGAGCCAGTTTGAATGTTATAAAGACATTTTTCCAATAAACGAAATATCCCGACTGAAATGGAGTTGTGAGACTCGAAATTCTTTTTAATCTTTGAAAAGTACTTTGTTATGCGATACGGAGTCACATATTTTTAGAAACTCTAGGCTCGTTTTCCTGAAAGACAGTCGATATGAGAATCAATCCTCTTCCATTTTTAAATTCATTGCGGACGATTCGAACTGAGTATCCAATACTTGTAAAAAAAATTCTCTGCGGTCGATCCGATATAAATATCGCGACGAAAATAATAGTATCTTGGCACGTTTACAGTTTTCGCTCTCGAGTACGCATATTCATGACGTTTTTTTTTCTTCTATTCTGAGAAAAGTTCTCAGAAAATGATGTAAAAATATCCCAGAGATAAAGTAACGGAGATACGATTGGCACTCCATTTTCACGGTTATTTATACACAAACGGAGTTAATCGAAACTCGAAGAAATTACAACCCCGAACGGATCCAGGAAAATTTAATTACAGTTGGGTTATCTCTGCCACAGCTCTCGTGATCCAATTAAAATTCCAGATCGAATGGCTGCCACTGGAAATATTCAAACATCCGCTCGCGACGAGACAAATGTGACTTTGCCTTTCGGAACGAAATTTCGTGAAAAAAGCCCGGCAGCAAACGCATTCGTTGAAAATTGTATTTCTAGCCCGCCCCTAATGTCGATGACTTTCCTGCTCGTATAATACGGCGCGCAGAAAAAAATCAATTGCGATAAACAGCAAAGAAAAGAAAAAAAAAAAAAAAACATTGACAGAAACAAAAGTGCCGATCTTACAGTACGATACCGTATCATCAGCCGAGCGTTTTACGTAACTTTACGAACAAGATCAATCCGGGTACGAAAAGAAAAGTTACGCGCGTATCTGGCCGTGTGCTCTTTGCCTATTGGCCGATGGCGATAAGGACGAAAACAATACAGCAAAAAAAAATTGCAAGCGCTGTATTGGGTATATATATACATAATGTGTGTATCAAAAGTTTCCGGGAGGCGTGAATTCTATAAATACGACTTTCGATAAACGGCGCCTCGACGGCCATCCACGGCGATCCGACGAAAAATGTGCCCGAGGATCTGAAAAACGCGGGCGTCCTTAAACTTGCGCGTATACTGTGTGCCATTGCAGGCAAGCCTTGCTTAGCCTCGGAAGATACGTACAGACGTACAACATACTACTTGATAAGAACCATCATTGTTTCACCTCGATTTAAAAATCAACAGGGACCAATGAAAGAATTCAATTTACGATTCGATACGAATGAAAATCGGCTCTCTGTAGTCTTGTGCAAATGATTTTGTCCAAGGTGGAGGCTGCGGATCGATCGATGATAGCGACGGGACACGGGGATGAGCTGCCGCTAAAAATAGCTCTCCGGCGTTTTTTGCCGTCGGAAAATGAAATTTCGCCCCGAGCGCAAACTCACCAGCTCCTGTATCCGGGCGAGCCTGGGACGGCACCGTTCGCCGCGGCGGCCGCCTCCCTCTGCTTCTTGTTAACCAGGAAGCTCTGCAATCGCGCGGAGATTGTGCATTAGTATACCATGTACATACAACGTTGTCTTGCTGCACGCGCGCAAGCACCAGAGCGTTCTACTCGGTACGTCGGATCGGGAAGAATCGGGCGAATTACTCACCTGGAGCCGCTGCTTGACCTCCGTCGAGGCGACCGCGCTGTGGTCGTGCTTGTCCTTCTTCCTGAGCGCCTCGATCCGCTCCTTCTCCCTCCTCTGCTCCTCGAGCTTCTGCTGCTCCCACAGCTGCGATCGAGGGTTCAAAACAAAAACGTCGATAATTTTTTACATCGTCACTATATTTCTACATAAATATATTATACTCGCTATTCGTGTACGTACAACAGAGACAGAGAGAGAGAGAGAGAGAGAGAGAGAGAGAGAGAGAGTTGGTTTGTAAATAATTTCTCGCGACTGTATGGGGCGATGAGTCGGTATAATAACGATAATAATAATGATAATTACCGTCCTCGACGCAGTTTTCCCGATATTATAAGCCCAACCGCGCGCGCGCCCCCGTATACAAGTTTAACAACCATCGACCGTATGATTACGACGTGTAAGTTTTGTCGATTGGCCCGTATATTATTCACATTCGTCGCGTGTATTGTGCATACGTTTGATTGCTTACCGATTATTATTACACAGTGCCGAATCGAGACTACGAAATCAATCGCGTCCATGATACAGAATACGATACGGACAAAAGGCTGCACGCACGCGAGGCACCCATCAGCGGCGACCCGATGAAAGAGAGTTGGGGAAAATAAAACAGCGCAGTGATAAAAAAACAAGCACGTAATATGTATATTATTGTATGTATATATACACGAGAAGGTATAATATGATGTAGTAGAGTCGCGCGTGCGGCGCCGATGATGGGCTTTTCCATCGACGATTCTATAAATAGAGCGCGGGGAAAACATCAGGGGACGGAGGAGATGAGGACGATCGAGCGACGGAACGGCCGTCTTTCACGCTTTTTCACACGCGTAACGTGTAATCTCGCGCCGCGTATGATAATAATAAGAAGTATGTGTGCTGTGATGGGCTTGTATATATAGTTTGCTCCACGTGTCGGTGGTGTCACAGCATGTATATAAGTATATGGATATCGCGTTGGCGTACAACGGGGCTCTTTAACTCTTGATGGACTCGAGAGATAAGACGGAATATATGTGTGTGTGTGCGTGTGTGTGTGTGTGTGTGTTGAGAGAGAGAGAAAAAAACGAGTCGAAAGAAATCTCCTGCATTTACGGATACATGTATTACGAGTGTGAGTTGTGTGCATGGGTATTTATCAGAGGGATGCAAGTGCTCGCGAAGAAAGGGGAAAAGCATGTATCGTATGCGAACCTTGAGCTGGTGCATCCGCTGCTCGTGGAGCTCGGCGAGTTGTCGCTCCTGCTGTTGGTACTGCTGTCTGAGGATCTGCTGTTGGAGCTGGTGCTGCTGCTGTAGCTGGAATCAAAGCCAGATACCTTAAGGGTGATACTCTCGATTCTCCCGTCTGGGTGCCCATTTGGTCTTTTTTTTTTTTTTTTTCTTTTTACTGTTTCGATTCAACGACGACGCGTTACTTCGCGTGCCAAACTTTGGTCGTTGGATCGAAACATTTTTTCAACGCTTATCGTTCAAAAATTCGTTTCAAAACGCTCGAGCGGTTGGTTTTAAATACTTTACGGTCGAGCGCTCCAAGAGTTTTGGGGCCTGCAAATATTTGAGCTTACAAAATCAAACGCCTCAACACGTTTTGGAGCATATTAGTTGAAAATCTGTGACAACTGAAAAAGCAAACAACACTCGAGAGGTTTTAAACACTTGGATTAACAGCGAATGCAATACATGTATGCGTTATACATGTACACCTCCGATAGGTCATGAAATTTCTCTTATCGGCAGTTTTATCGCAACAGGTGCTGCCGTCGGAGCGACGATCGCTAGCTCGCATCAGTTTCAGATCACGCGACGGATGATGCGGAGAAACTTACAATCGATCGTCGCTGCGCACATTTAGAGGCTCAGCTCCGATAACATTATGTACACGGCAGATATGTATACGCAGAGATCGGGTCCTATTTTGGACGAGTTTTGGACGCGCGAAAGGTCGAAAAGTTATCGGGGAGCCAATTTCGCCCGATCGGCGACGTCCGCCGAGTTGGCTCGCGAAAATTCCGGCACCGCGCGAACTTCTTTTGTTTTCGAGTGTCTGCATGTCGTCTGGGATACAATAACATTATGTGTGACCTTTTTTTTTCCTTCCTTCCAAATAATCGAGACACTCGTTTATTTTTGGACGAGTTGAATAACGAGCTCGCTTTCGTCGTGGTACGCTGTGTTAATAATGTACAGGGAGACAGCCTCGATATTGCACAGGGCACGCGGGGCGGCGAGACGCTGAATAATAAATTGAGTCACGATGATAGTGATTGTACTATTTTCGTAGGCTATAAGCGAGGGAAAAAATAGTTGCGGCGCATTACATGTATGTAGGTATAGTCGACGTGTAGGCGTTCGACTGAAATGTAACATCAATTGATACTCGTATAGCTTTACGGTTTTCGTGGTTTGAAATATATCGGAGTTTGATGATCAAAAGCTTCCAAAGGAGACCGCTGATACTGAGTATTACCGATTAGATGGAGTTCTGGGTAAGAATATTTACAGATTCTATTCTGTGCAGGGAAGATCTTGGGAAGGCTTGCTTATGTATGAATAATCTGACGTTCGAAGCGTATCGAGTATTCGGACTAGTCTCAACTGTTTCTCACGCACGAGTTGGGCATGATATGCCTGTACATATTTTAATTGGTTCGCGTGTACTTTTCTCTCAAAGAAAAACCTATACTGTTAATTTCAATTTATTCTATTTTATTCGAATTAAATATTTTTATGGATACTCGAGAGGGTCTCGGGCGAACAGAAAACGAGTTTGTCAAAACACAGCCAAGCAAGAAGTTGGCTGTTGAAACCTCCTTGAAGAATTTTCATCATCTAATACTTAAGATGTAACAAAAGATTATAGATTAACCCTTTAAATTTTCATGCACAACAAAAAAATATCGATCGTATCGTATGGACGTTGATTGCTCGAATTAATAACTGTGCTACTCGACAATTGAGATTTCTCTGTGATGATTAAATTTTTTCTCGACTTTTTCTTAAAAAAAAAAAAAAGATTAAGTTTCAATTAATTTCAAGGGCGAGCAGGAAAATTCGAGGCAAACGATAAATACGCGATGATAAACAGTGTACGAGTGGGACGCAGTAGTAAATATAAAAATATTGTCATGACAAATCACGCGATGATTGAGAAACATCCACTCACCGAACTTTTAACGTCGCAAAAAAGCTTATCAGCTGAAACAACTAATGGGTTCGGAAAATAGCTCGTGCGCAGCCTCTTACACTTGTGTAAACAAAACGATTCATACGAAGCATCGATTATAGGCACAACAAGCTCGTCTCCACACGTGTGCTCTCTTCGTTTGATGGAACGCTTGTAAGTTAATCGATATGAAATTAGGCAGTGATGCGCGAGATTATCGTCCCATATATAGAATTGATTCACCATCATCGGGAGTGCGCAACGAGGCATATTATTTGACGGAAAAAACTCCCGACAGAAGGAAGAGGCTATTTTTCCAACAATCCTCATTCATCATGGACAACGATCGATTTTTGTGCAATTTTTTTTTTTTCGCCGCACAGCCGATTTTCTTAAATTTGCACGGTACAATAGGCCACGAGGGAACAAAGGAACGGGCCTCGCGAAATCGAGCCAAGGAGATGAAAAGCTCGCCTTACGGCGTCACTCGGCGTTAATTTACAATATAAAGAGAGAGGTCGTGTGCCTCCGACGTCTCGCGCGTTGCGAATCGAGATTTTGATTAAACGCAATCAGTCGCTATGTGTCTGCTACTTCTCCGCACATGACACACACACACACATGTACCCTATACGCGCGTCGTGCAGTCGTCAGCATCACGCGCGCGCGTCTCTCATTATTTCGAATTTGCTCTGAGCTCTCGGGTGCGGCGCGTGATGGTGATGGCTCGTCATCGTCCTGCTCTTTGGAGATGTTCGGAGCAATTTGCTCGTGGACCGGGCGTTTTACTGCAGCGTGAATTTCGAGATTTTCGGTAGAATTAACACGACTGGAAGAAACTTTACCGTTCAGAATCGCGATTATACGTACTTTGACCTCATTACCCAGGTGGTACAATTAATTATTTAAAAATATTAATCCGACAACTGTCACATTAACATGGTAAAATTAAGTACTTCAGTCAGCACGAAAGTCGAATTTTTTTGTATTACTCTAAAACAATAGCGAATTAGTTCAAAAACGTTTCCAAATTCTCAAATTATAACTCCCGCTTTTCCTCCTCCCACGATAAACCTCTACCCACATTTGTCATTTGCAAATGAGTTTGACAGAAGCGACGAGGGCTCGTGGACTGTAGTGTATTGAGCTTGATTTTCGGCGACAACAGAGCAGCGATGAACGCGGTGGACGTCGACTGGACAATGGTCGGGACCAAGGTTGCGCCGATCGCGTTGGCCTACGGGGCTTTTTTCGCCCTCAAGCGGAGATTCCGCCGGAAGAAGCGCGATGCGTCCGTCGGCGTGCGTCGAATGTCTGCGAGGTTAGATTGCCGGTTATTTTTCTCGTGTTACTCACTACGAGTATTTTGTACAACATGAAAAATCCGACGTCGATTTATTTATAAACATACAAAGTCGATGAATCACGAAACACATCATGTGTACCGACCGAATTGTATCAGAGCCGCGAGGGAGGCAGGGAATTTCGGAAAAACCTCTTTGCCGCTCGTGACTCGGTCGAACGGAACGCGTCGGTCAAACTCTCGCGAGCGAGAATAAATTGCAAAAGATCGATCCTGTCCCTTTCGAGAGCGAATCGCGTACGGGCATTTAATCATGCGCGCTCTTTTTTAGCCGCGACGTTGGGTAGAGTGCATGGAGCGCTCGGCGAGGACTCTATCAATGATTCACTGTCGCTTCCGGTGCGGCACTGCACGGTATTGTGTATTTTCAGAGCCGTGAGTAAAAGATTCACCGGAGCAACGCTCGCGCGCGGTATTTGGCTCGTGCCGGGAGACCCGGAAAATTTAATAACGAGAGGCGGGCCGTACAATACGTCCCTATAAGTTTCTATTATGGATGTAGCACGAATGCGCAAGAGTGTTTTCCGATGTAACTTTTCAGGTGGAATTTTTATTTAACTTGCCTACTGATCATTGACGGTGGCTCGATTTTGGGAGCCGTTGATCGACGGCGGACGAAAGAGTGGCAGAGTGCAACTTTAAAGCAATAGCTATGGATGAAATGTCACCTCGAGCTTTGAAACGTACACAACCGAGCGGATCGCGGGTCTCGGTCGAATGAATTCTAGAAACATTTTACAAACCAACCCGATGACAACTCCGGGACGAACGACTCGTTGAAAACGACTCCCCCTTCATTATACACGCTACCACAATCATAATTCGCGAAAAATCGTACTGGTCGTCCATTCGTTCCGTAATCATACGAGCGTACGATTTAATCCACGTTGCGCGTTGAAATTTCCAGCGGCGACGCCAGCGAGTGCCCGATCTGCCTGGAGCCGCCGCGCGTTGGCGTCGCGGCCGGCTGCGGTCATCGGCTCTGCGCCCGCTGTTTGGTCGGCTACTGCCGGGCGAGGCTCGACAAGCCGACCAGCGGCCACGATCGCCCCACGACGAGCCGACCACCGCCGCCCTGTCCGCTCTGCCGCGTGCCCATGGTTTCGGTTGACCTTGTTTACCATCAGGTTGGTTGTTTGTTTTTTTTTTTACGGACTCTGGCCAGGATTGGGGGTTTTTTTTCGTAAGGTTTCAAAAATGATCCTAGCCGATTCGTCGGGGACGAGTATACCTGTACTCTGGTTTGGAGCGACCGGTTCGAAAAATTCCATTGTTCAAGGGGCTCGAAAGATAAAAACAAAAGAATAAACTCATACTTGCGGTAGTTATTGTCGGGCCACGGAATGCGCAGTATGAAGCCGGAATAAGCGTGACTCAAAAATTCGGTGGCATTAACCCGTTTCTACCGATAGATGCGCGCGTAAACATTACACGCGTAACAGAGTCATTAGGAGTATTTAAAAATTATTCGTTTAGCGATCGTCTTTTTGTGTACGAGTTGTAATTACGTGCGTGCGTTCGTGTGCAACTCTTATGCACACGCAGCCGCGCAGGAGCGATAATGCAAACGTCGTATATTTTAAGTATACCCGATACACGAGCGCATTCGTATTTTTATTCTTTACCCTGAAACATTACGAAACGCTCACGTGTGCGTGTGTATACAAAATATGTACGATAACAACAACAACAACAACAACCACCGAACGAGCCGAAGGCGCGCGCATCCCGGCAATACTCAACGACGCTCTAAAAATAAAACCAACGCGCAAGAATGCCCCTTTGTTCGTGAAACAATGCCGAGTGCGTTCGCGCCCGTCGCGGGCCGAATTAATCAAGGCACAAAGGATTCGAGCCGCCGATCGGGAATTTTTCTCTTTTTTTTCTTTCTTTTTTTTTTTGTTCCCCAATATCGGCGATCGATAAAAAGGCCACAAATAATTTCCAAGCGAGATAAGCGATCGTTAATTAATCGGCTTACCGTCCGGTCTGTCGATCGGCCGCGCGTATTCGAGCATTTATAATGTTATTATCGCCTCGTAATCCGGAGAGATAACCCGGGCCGTACAAAAGAGCGGTGGTATTTGTTGTTAATTTTTTTTCGTCTTTTTCCAAACTCGTACCGCGCAGCAGCGGCAGGTGATTCGGAAATAATTTTCGAAAGTAAAAAGAAACTGATGATCGATCGCTATAAAGAGTGGAGTAAACCCGACCGATTTTCCCGTCAGTCCGATGGCCGCGGCTCGGCAGCCGACAACTGCGCCGTGGATCCCGAGATCGCTGGCTGGCTGGGCAAGTACAACGCGCGGGCCGGCCGCCCCAGGCGCGTCCCGGCCGACAATGAGATGCCGATGATGGTGCTACTCGTCAGGCTGCTCTTCGCCTCGATCGTCGTCGGCGCGATCGCGAGATGCCAAGTAAATGGCTGTTTCCCCCCCCCCCCCCCCCACTAATAGGAATTAAAAAGCGCTCGTCGTGGGCGATTTTTCGTTTCCGCGATGATCCAGTCCGCACATTACTCTCAGACGGGAACAAACATGATAATCGCCTGTTTCCACCGTCCGTGCATTTCAGAGCCTCGCGGCGTCACTCGGCTTGGTCTCCCTGAGCTCGTTCTTCGTCTCGGCCGTCGGCACAGCGCTGATGGTGTACCTGGGCCTCGGATCACGAGATCTGGCCGCTCCGGAGGCGGATTAGCCGGAGCGCGATCGATATTTCTCCAGGAGCAACGGAGGAAGGACGGAAGGAATAATGTAATCGCGCTCCGCGGGACGCCTCCTGTGTAGGTGTATCGAGGTGTATGCATGTGAAGCATCGGTCGCGCGTGACGGGAGTGCGAATCGGCACGCGCCGAGGTCGCGAGGAAAGCCTTTGATTTTTTCCTTCCCCCATCGAGCGTCCTCTTTTATTTTTACACCGACCATGGGGTTTTTCCCTCCTCTACGGGGCAGGGTTTCGATATTATTGTTTGTTTCCTAGAACGCCAAAGGCGCACTTGTACCTGCTTTTGATACTGGGATGAGCGTTGTTGTTCTTTTTTTTTTAATAATTTTTGGAGCCGATAGCGCTTTCATCATCCCGTGTGTTGAAATAAAAAGGAGAAAAATAGTCGAATTCATTGCCGGTCGTATAATGAGCAGTAATCGAGACATTTCTAATTAATCAAGCGTGTATCATACCGTGCAGAGATCGTAACGCGCGATACGACATCGCCCCCTTAATTGCCGCGTTTAGCCACACTCGAAGGCGTACTACCGCCGTTTCCCCGTGCGGCACGAATACGTTGTAAGATCCCGCTCCCCCGAATTATAAGGGAGGACGAACAGCCGTACACAAGGAAGAACGCGCGGGCTGAGGCGAAAGGAAGAAAAAAAAAAAAAGACAAAGGAGCGAAGAAGGAAGCACCGCGACACGCAGAGGCAATTTTCCCGGGGGCTCCGCCACCGCCTTCGCGCGCGACCTTCGCTTCGCGCCACGCGCCTTTTAACATCGAGTCCGTCTGTCATGTATTTTATATCACGGAGAAAAGAGTTACATGAATTTTTACCGTAAAAGCAACGGT
>JAPYYV010013815.1:0-19727 GCA_030522625.1 Copidosoma aretas
AGCTGACAAGCCTTCCTGAATATCCCCGATTGCATTATCGTTGTTCAACGCAGAATACAGTCTTACATCAACTGCATAGATCAAAAACTTTACATGATTAAGAGAGCGTGCTATGTCATTAATAAAAATAATGAATAACAGGGGGCCCAGATGGGACCCCTGAGGAATGCCTGATCCGACAAGACCAATGTCTGAAATATGACCAGATATCCTGACCGCCTGCTTGCGCTCCGAAAGATAAGAAGCAAGCCAGCTAAGTAATTTGCCTTGAAGACCAAATAATTCTAATTTCGCAAGCAGACGGTCATGATTGTCTGAGTCAAATGCACGTGAGAAATCTATGTAAATTGAGTCAACCTGAAAACCATGAGCCAGCGATGACGCCGCATAATCAGTGAAAATTGCCAGGTTCGTTATGGTTGACCGACCTCTCACGAATCCATGTTATTGTTGAATAATTTGATGAATCAAGAAGCTTGCTCAAACTACTTAAGATAGCAATTGGTCTGTAGTTGGCGATATTATTTATGCACCCTTTTTTTATGTATTTGAAAAATAAATGATAGTTTCCATAAATTTGGAAAGTATTATTGAGCAAGTGATCGATTGTATAAAATAATGATAGGTTGTATAAGTGCAGGCCAACATGTATTCAAAAAATATTGAGGTAAACCGTCAGGACCAGAGTTTTTTGATTCTTCCATTGAATTGAACGCATGGTTTAAAGAGTCATCACTTACAACACAAGGAGTAGGCAAAGAGTCATTACATATATAAATAGTATAGTTAAGACTAGAATCCGTAAAATTAGAACAAAAATGACTATGGAATAAGTTGGAAATGCCAGATAAATTAGAAGCATGTAAATCATTTAAGTGCATATAAGTGGGTAAACTTTTGTGATCCATATGAGAATTTACGAATTTTCAGAAATTTCTGGCATTTCCTAACAAATTGTTTTCATTTTGGGCGATGTGTTTTTTATATAGAACGCGACTTTTTCTAATGCATATTGCCCGAAGACTCTTAAAGCGAATAAATAAATTGATATCACCGGTGCGGCGCCAGGCACAGTTTAAACTTTTTTCACCAATAATCAGTCTAATAAGCTCAGAGTCATACCAAGAGGGAAAATTACCTTTTAGACGTTTTTGGAGAGGTACATGACTAGAAATTTGAGAGTTAATCTGAGTATAGAAAGCATTTAGGTTATCATTTAGATCAACGTCTCCAAGAACGTTGTCCCAATTTATCGTATTGAGATTTTGAATTATAGTATTGTAATCAGCTTTTAGAAAATTACGACGCGTGTAATCACTAGAGTTACTTGAGTATTCACTGACAAAATCACACTAAAAAAAGTTTGAAATTTGATGGACATTACAGGGCAGAAAATCATCTTGCAAAGAAGTGCGGCGAACATGAATGGGCGAGCCAAAAAGCAGATCCAAAGAATATCCTTTGTTGGGGTGCATGGAATATAGCTGGTCCGAATTGTACAAATTGACCGCATTGGCAAGGGCGTATATCTTCGATAACTCGTCAGGAGGCTGGTAGGCGATGATGCGAGGAACCGTGTCAGCGCAATCCCATAAAATATGAGGAAGGTTAAAGTCACTGCAGAGTATCATGTTTGAGTGTGAAAAAAATTGTGCATGTTTGTCTAGTAAATCTAAGTATTCTTGTAAAACTTGTGGGCTAGAGCGAGGTTCAATATACGTAGCAGCAAGCAAAATATGCGAATTGTTGAGTGAGATTCGAATGAAGACAGATTCAGATAAGATGCCATGATCAAGGGCCGAGGATTAAATTCTGTTCCTGACAGCAACAAGAAATCCTCCACCCCTGGATGCTAATGTAGGTGATCGGTCGCAACGAAAAATGGAATAGTCTTCAAGTCCCAATTCCGATGAATTTATAAAACTTTTCAGCCAGGTTTCTGTAAGTATGATAGTATCGGGTTGAACGGTTAATTTATATAGATTTGTTCGAATGTCTGAAAGCTTAGTAACTATGGAGTGTGTATTTTGCATATAAATTGAAATTAGGGAACGTCCCATTATGCGTTTTTTGGACCAGCCTCAGAGATTGATGGCTTAAGAACAGCCTTAGGAATCCCCTCAACATATTTAATACTGTACTGTCTGCTGGGATTTTTAGAGTTGTGGGAAGCAACACTCTCTTGAAGCTGTTTCAGAACTCGTCTTTGATAAAGAGTCTTGTCAGATGGAACTGATATGCCTTGTGTAAGCTTGGATTTGGCCCCCAACACTCTGATAACATCGTTTTTGTTGGAAAGAGTTACAAGCACTGGGCATGATTTGCCTTTAGTAAATTTACCGATCCTTTTGATCTGAATTCTAGTAATATCGATGTTGTTAATCTTAGAAAGAATGTCAGATACTTTTGACATATCAGAAGGTGATTCACTTTGAATGTTGGATTCGAGTATTCCATGCAAAATTATATTACAACTTCTTGATATTCTATCTTGAATTTCGTGTTCTATAGTGTCAATGTTTAACTTCTTGATCTCAGCTTCCAAACCTGCAACTCTCACAAGCCCTGCTTTACACAACTTGATTTTTTGCACATATGGCTCCTGCTCAGACAATTTATCAACTTTGGAACGAACTTTGTCGACGGATGAGAATAATTCTGCAAGCTGATGGGAATTTTTCTTAAGGGACTGTACTTCAATCTTCAGGCTTGCAATATCTTCTACGAGAGAGTCGAATTTACCAATCTTGCCACAGGCGACGTTGAGGCGATCAACAGAAGACTGAAACTCAGTGACTGCAGAGAGGAAACTTGTGTTGCCTCCTGCATGTGTACACTTTTTGCATCTATAGATAAGTAGTAGCTTAGTATTTTTTAAAACGAGTACTTTTTGCTCGGAAGCGGTCACCCCAGTGCACGCTATTGTACTGTGGTATAAGTCACCACAGCAAGAGCAGGCACAATAACGCTTGTACCGTCAAAACCAGCATCACACGTCTCGCACGTTGACATTTTGAGGTTGGAAATCAGGCACTGCACAAGAGCCGCCAGAAAAGTCAGGAGCAAAGATACTGGTGGGACCTCCTCAAAAGGACGAGAAGAGCCGGAGCACTTAGAACACAAAGTAAAAGCTGAGGAGGCAAAGAAGCAAAGAAAAACAGTGCAACGAACAACAAAAACAGTCAGAGCAACAAAGCCGCGTGCACACGGTACGAGCACCGCCTACCCAGTCTCAGAAATTTTTCAGAAACGTATGATCTAAAACTTTGAAACAATTTTTAAAGGTAGTCAGAAACATTTCTGAAACGTTTTAAAAACCTAAAAATTACCACGGGAACAGCTAAATACGAAACGTCTTTGAAACGGTTCTGAACGTTTTAAGAACTTATCTTTTATTTAGTATAAATTGATTCAATAAAGATTGTTCTTAAATGTTTCGTAATATCTGCATTTATGAAAATTATTTACATGAATCGTGAAAATAAAGAAAAATAAAAATTGGCCGACGATGGGACACGAACCCGAGCCATCAGATTGTCAGGCGAGCATCTTACCCACTGGCCCAGAGTGGATAAGATACTAGCTTAATAATTTATGTCCATATAAAAAGCAGGTATCATGCGTTCATATTGTTAATGCTTACGACTGAACTATATATTATATAATTAGCTGAATTATATTTCAATTTTTTAATTTTACTATTATTGTTATTTTTTTTTAAATTAACACACTCGCTCTTTTAAAAAAAATAACAATTAATTTTAGTACTTATAGAACAACTATGAGGCTATAACAAACTAAAAATTATCAGACTGTCAAATAAATTTTACATCTGTATTAAATCAACATAAGATTATCTAAATACTTATATTAGTATAATAATTCCGTCGATTTAATGCATTTATGCTGATTTCATTTTTTGCGCACTATGTACATATTTTATACAACTGCCACCATTATATTTGGAGAGCTTGTATAGTATATATTGTTATTTTATGATTTCCTTTCAGCTCAAGCGACTTCTTATTGTTTATAATATTTCGTCTGCGTGAATTCTAGCGTTTTGTTATCATAAACAAAATTTTCTTGATCAATTTATTGTTAAAATTAGTTGTTAAAAATTTTATAAATTAATCACACATTTTAAATTTTTTTATTTTATAGTAATCATTTATTTTTGTACAGGTATAATATTATTTTTTTTTTTTAATACTTATAGTTAATGTAATTCTAATTTTACAAATAATATATTAAATATATTTACTGTGATTCATTATAATGTAACTGATTGTATTACCAAAAAATTACGTAATACCAAAGATATTAGAAACCGAGGAAGTTCGCCGAATATCAAAAGATTTTCCATTAAAATTGTTATAACATATATATAGGGTGATCAGTTAGTACTTTAACACCGGGAAACAGTGAATGAAAGGATTTGTCATGATTCCAACTAATGTTATGGTATAATTTTTGGTTCAGTAGTTTCTAAATTAAAAGCATTACTAAATAAGGGATGTTTATCCCATTTAGAACGCTTTTCGCTACGGCGCGGGGAGTCATGAGAAGCGGCGTTGCCACGTAGTGAAGAATCAATGTAGGTAAAGCATAACGGCTACGACTACTACCACTACTTCATCCACCGGTAGATGGCATATATACTGGTCGTTACCGTGCAGCATTGCGTCTACTATAGAACTTATACTCACAAGTCCCGCTCAAGAACCGCTCAAGTACAGCACAAGTACTTGGGTGGTACTTGAGCTGGACTTCGGCGGGACTTGTGCAGGACTTGAGCGGGACTTAAGCGGGACTTGGGCGGTACTTGTGCGGTACTTGAGTGGTACTTGAGCGGGACTTGTGCGGTACTTGTGCGGTACTTGTGCGGTACTTGGGCAGGACTTGGGCGGTACTTGTGCGGGACTTGGGTGGTACTTGTGCGGTACTTGAGCGGGACTTGGGCGGTACTTGTGCGGTACTTGAGCGGGACTTGTGCAGTACTTGTGCGGTACTTGTGCGGAATTGGGTGGTATTTGAGTGGGACTTGGGCAGTACTTGAGCGGTACTTGTGAGTATAAGTTCTAGTAGACGCAGTGCTGCACGGCGACGACCAGTGTATATGCCATCTACTGGTGGATGAGGTAGTGGTAGTAGTAGTAACCCTTCTGCTTTACCTACATTGATTCTCCACTACGTGGCAGCGCCGCTTCTCATGACTCCCCGCGCCATAGCAAAAAGCGTTCTAAATGGGATAAACATCCTTTATTTAGTAATGCTTGTAATTTAAAAACTACTGAACCAAAAATTATACCATAACATTGGTTGGAATCATGACAAATCCTTCCATTCACTGTTTCTCGGTGTTAAAGTACTAACTGATCACCCAGTATATATTGATATTGTCATATACACATATTGTTATAATACGATATGTACGTATTATATCATGATTTTGGTGAATCTGGCGATAAGATACCCCAACAACACCCCACTGCCTATCCACAAACCCCCACAATTAGCATTTCTCATAAAAAAATCTATTTGGTCTATCAGATAGATTACCAAAAAATATTCAACACGTATTTTTTCTTTTTTCACATAAACAAGAACTAATTGAGATAGAGTTCGTTGAAGTTCGGAGTAAGGGACGATGACATCACCGTTCGATAACGATGTATTAGCCATGACGTCATAGATGCATAGGCAACTCTAAGCCATAGTGTACAGTTATATTCAACTCGCTAGTACTTGCTTAATTGTTTGTAAATCATGATCAAAAAATTAAGAAATACTCCTTAGGTCTTACAATTTCTCATAGTTATTGTCAGAACTTGATAAGTATTTTTTTTTTTTGGAAAAAAAATTAGAGTGTCGATCGTTAAAAATTGTGATTGCTTTAATAAACAAAAGTCCATTACAAAAACCGAAAAATTTTTTGCACAGATTTGTTCCACATCATCTCAAGAACATTTGCAATAAGTTTCAGGTAAAAATGTTGTATAAAAAAAGGTCCAGAAGCAATTTAGTAAAATTTTGTCGCACGGCCACGTGGCTGTGACGTTTAACCGTTAATTATTCTGATTTTCATTATCAACTTTTGAAATTGCAGGGTTATCTTGATGTCGGAAGGCTTCATTTTGATCAGAATGCTTTATATTTTTATTTCGCGGCTAAGCTGCAAAAATATACAGAAGATAGGAAAGTATATGGTAGGCGTAATTTTGGTACTTTGCACTTTTTTTGGTATATAACGATAAAATAAAAGTAGAAATCGAGGCAGTAAAGTTATAAACTTAAGATTTATAAAATTATAAACGTAAAAGAACCTTTCGACATCAAGCTGACCCTCAAATTTCAAAAGTTATTAATAAAAATTGGGATAAATAACGTGGCCGTGCGACAACATTTTACTAAATTGCTTCAAGACCTTTTTTTCAAAATTTTTACCTGAAACTTATTGCAGACGTTCTTGAGACCATGTGGAACAAATTTGTGCAAAAAATTTTTAGGATGTCGTAACGGACTTTTGTTTATTGGAGCAATCACAATTTTCAACGATCGACACTTGAAATTTTTTCCAAAAAAACAAAAACACTTATCGAGTTCTGACAATAACTATGAGAAAGTATAAGTCCTAAGGTGTAGTTTATAATTTTTTGATCATAATTTACAAACAATTGAGCAAATACTAGCGAGTGGAACATAACTGTACACTATGGCTTAGATTTGCCAATGCATCTATGACGTCATGGCTAATACGTCGTTTTTTAACAGTGCCGTCACTCGTCCTTTACCCCGAACTTTAACGAGCTCTATCTTAATTAGTTCTTGTTAATGTGAAAAAAGTAAAAATACGTGTTTAATATTTTTTGATAATCTATCTGACGGACCATATAGAATTTTTAATGAATAATGCTAATTAAGGGTGAAATTCGTACGACTTCTCCGGGAATTCGACCTCGGCTTATTATTATTTTTCCCCCCCCAGCCCCCCCCAGCACCCCTACGCCCCACTCACGATTTTTAGCGCCCCCCCCCCCCCCCCCCCCCCCCCCCCCCCCCCCCCCCCCCCCCCAAAAGTGAAATTCGTTAAACTGCTGCCTTGTTTTTATTCGGTAATTTGTTTCCTCCTCATCACAATTTCAATAACCCCCTCCCCACAACCCCTCACCGACCTCTAAAGAATCAGGTAAAATTCGTTACACTTTTGCCTTATTTCAATTAGGTCAAATTTTTCAATCTTACCCCGACCGCCCCCACGATAATAATAAAAACTTACTTACAACCACCCACTGTTCAACCACAGAATACGGTACAAATCGTTATATTGTTTCATTATTACAATAAGTTCAAAGCTTTCACTAACTCCCGCCGCCCCCTCATCGCCCCCCTCTTACAGCACCTACTACTATGTAACTATCCCACACGTCCCCTTAAGCACATTTCTCCGCTATTAAAGAGTCGTTACAGTTTATAATTTTTTAAAAAAAAGGTCATATTGACAATATTTCTTCTTTATATGAGTAAAGTTTAAATTTTAATAATCTTTTCTGGATTATGGTATTTATACGAACACCTTCTCACCCTCTCCTATTCTTTTGAAGCCATTGCTAAATATTTTTAATCTTCATTTATATGTCCAATCAATTTAAAAATAAAACTTTCACTTGTCTTCATTCTCTTTCTACTACCCATTTTTTTCAATGATTCACATAAAAAAATGTTTAGCAAATTTCAACACCACCTACGATGTATCGCTATAGCACGTTGTTTTTTTTTAATTAGATTTCAAGAAGTATGGTAATGATATTTTTAAATAAACATAATTCCATGCCATAATGAGATCGTACTAATGCAATAAATAAATGATAACCTATTTGAATATCTAGACCGTGGTTCTCGCCGGTAGCCCTACTTTTCACGAGAAGACAGGAATCCCCGATCGCTGTTTACTGAAATATACTAAAATAATTAAGTCAAGTTTTAACTATTGTCTTACGTTTTTCAAAGAAAAAAGTATACAGGAAAACAAAATTTCATTAAAAAAACCATTATGAAACAGAAATTTTTACTTTATAATTAAATTTTTTGACTCACTCTTCAATACTAATAATATCAGAAAAACTTGAAGATAAATTATAGAAACATTAAAAACTTATTCATTGAGACGTATAATTTTAGTTCCAGTGCAGTTACAAATAATTATATAAATTGTATAATAACTATATACGTATGTGTTTTAGCAAGTCATGAAAACAAGATTTCAATAATTTTTTTCCCAATTTTCATATTTATCTTTTTTATCGTGTATCCAGTAAGAGGTCGTACCCAAATACTGTGGATAGGTTTAGGGGGGGGGGGGGGGGGGGGGGGGTGGGGAAATACAGGGGGGGGGGGGGCGGGGGGGGGGGGGGGGGGGCGCAGAAAAAGTTCTAGGGAGGAAAAACACCTCTGCCTCGACATCGTTAAGATACAAAATTGTTTTCATTTAATTGAAGTCACTTCTCTTTAAATCCCTTTATTCCTTTTGTTAATTGAGGCATTCTTCGATCAACATTGCTAAATACGCTTTTACTCAGCGCTACTAAGATTATGGAATTTAAAATTGTAGACCATTCAGAGATTCCCGAGAAACCTATGTCAGCCCCTATACCCATTATCAGAGACATAAAAGCTTGGGTAGCTGACGGAGTTCCATTCGTTGAGGACGTTTAAGACATTTTTTTATCCAATTTAACTTAATATTTATATAAATACTTATTATGACTAACAAGATATGCTTTGTTTAAAAAATTATCAATTTATGATGATAACAACATTAAAATATCTCAATATTTAATAATTAATAATTGATAGATGTATTATTTACGATTTTCTTTCGAAACTGTAGAAAAAAAGTAAGTCAACGTAACTTTGCGGGAGGGGGGGGGGTACATTTCTGAATTGCACAAAGTCCATACGGGGGGAGGGGAGGGGTCGAAAAACCGTCTACGGCAATCGGTTACGACCCCTAAAATTTTTTTTTTGAATTTATTTGAACAAAATTAAATCAATAAAATTTCTTCCTAAACTAGATCTTCTATTTTCGATTTATTATCACGATCAATTTGAATAGATGATCCATTTTTATTTTTTCATCATGATTAAGCAACATACAATTGACCATGCGAGAACAAATTTTGTTTCAAATATAATCCAACTTTTTTAAAACTTTGACATTGAGATTTATTAATGGTCATTCAAAATGTTAATACCAAAGGAAATTGCTTTCTGAAAAGAATGAAGGGTAATGACAACATATTTCCTGTATTCAAAGTTATCTTTGGAACAAAAACTTTTTCTCCGATTTTTTTAAAGTTATGATTTTAGCATCAATGCTATATTTAAATAATTTTGTGATGAATTGTCATGAATTTGTGCCATTGCATGAAGCATTAGCAATACATTAATTTCTGACCAGCATAACGATTGCTCTAATTTTCAAATTAAGCTCATAAGGTCGCGACCCTACACTAATATATATATATATATATATATGCACATATATGTATCTTACTATATTATATATTGATTTTGGTTGGTTTAGCGATAAGACCCTTTATCCGCACCCCATAAAATAGGGTAAAATTCGTTAACTTTTTCTGTTTTTTTAAGTTGGGTAAAAATTTTCAAATTCACAATCATAAAGAAAAAAAACCCACAACCCCTCCTCTCCCACAACGGTATCAGAAGTTTGCCTGATTTCCATATTATTATTTCCAATGCTGATCCCCACCCCACCACTTTTTACCGCCCTCCCTCACTAATCCTCCCATTAATCTCCAACAAAATATGGTTACATTTGTTTGATTGCTCCTGTATTGATGTTTGCTCAAAGTTTTTAATCACCTAAGACCCCTTCATTAATTTTGAAGAAAAAAATTCTACCACTCTTCTTTATTCTGTTTTAACTACCTCCTTCTCTTAATAAATTCACATAATTAAAAAGTTTAGCAAACTTTTATAGCACCATAAATCATTATGTGAGGTATTGCTAATGGCACGATGGTCTTTTTTTCTTAGATTTCTAACGACTACCTCATACTTACAATTTTAGTCTATCAGTATATGCCGGCACATTGACTCAAAATTTTGTATACATTTATACTTTATGATCAAGTATAAGAGACTAAATGATCTAAGACATGATCGTAATAAATTGGGAATAAAATCATGATCATAAGGAAATATGACCAACTGGATTTGTTCATAACAGTAACATGCAATCCTGAGTGAAAAAGATCTAGAATAGATTAATAAAACCTAACTAAAAAATGACGCTAGGTAACGTATCTAATATCACAGTAACATTATTCCATACAAAATATATTTAATTTTGGATGATATAATAAACAAAAACATCTTTAGTAAATATGAAGCTTCTGTTTACACTATTTAGTTTTAAAAAATTTCTCTACAATACGCACGTATTCTAATGACATAGTGTTCGGATAATGAGATGATTACATCTGAAGACATTAGGAAGAATATTTGTGCTGATATAATTTATAAGCAATGAAAAACTCTTAATAACAATATTTAAACATATTCTACACTGTTCTTACAATTAACACAGTCCATGTTTCAATAATTCTAAGAAATAGTTCTCCTTAAATTTCCCAAAATTTTTTAATAATGAGACAGATATTAGAATAAATCATCATCGTGCCTGTAAAATTTAAAATCATATTTATCAAAATCATATCTAGTCGACAAAAATGGAAATAAAGTACTATTATACAATTCAATATTCATGTCAAATAATAATTTTTTGTAAATAAAGTATAAATGCCATATTAATGTTAAATATTGTGCTTTAATCCAAAATGTAAAGTATATTTATGACTGCATACACGTAAGACTACTACATAGGGTGTATCTCAATTAAGCGACATAATGATTCTGACAAAGACATATTTAGTAAAATTTTGAAATTGTCTAAATTCTATACACCTTATTCAGATAAAAACAGCATGCAGATTAAAAAAATTGAAAATGTTATAAGAAAGTCATGAGAAAATTAATTCAGCTGTATATCTTGAAAGTAGATCAAAATCAGTTTTGAAAGAAAACAACATCGAAAATACAATAAAAAATAAGCTTACGGCATGGTTTAATTGAACAAAATTAATGTTTTGAAAATTGATTGAAATATATCCACGCTCCTGAAACTTAGATTACTAACACAAATTTAAATCAAGGAAGGAAGGATAAGTGTTATACAATAATAGAAATATTAAACATAGTTTTTTCTGAATATCATGAAAGATTTTTTTTTTTTTAAATTAATCAATAAAGTAAAAGAAGCAATTTCATATGATGACATAAAAACACATAACCGTATCGAATAGAAGTCTCAAAAAGTTAAAGTAATGGTTACGATTCGCAAAACTTTCAAAGCAGCTATAAGCTATTACTGTTATGTAACCTAATTTATTACGACAATTTTTTGCATGGTTCTTAATTTCTAAAAAAATTTAAGTTGTTGAAATTTGGAGCAAATAAGAAAATTGCATAACAGAAATTATTTTTGATAACTATGAGTATCGTGCTCTTCTGTATATAAATACAATTTTCGAGTTACAAGAAAAATCGTGTCAAATGTTTGATTTAATAATGCCAAGAATAATTGATAAAAAAAAGAAGGTTTATTCAAATAATGTTATGAAAATAACGTTTGAACAAAAAATTTAAATACTCTGTATGGACAAATTAACAAAGATCAATTGAACATTTCAAAAGGTAACTTTTAGACGAAAAAACAAATTTATTGATGGCTCTGGAAAAAAGGGTTTAGGAAAAATAATATCGTACGAAACTTTAATCTCTTGTCTCTCTACCAATATAAAAGGATTTTGTCCATGGTAATAACAGGTGTAGCATTATTACTACTTTTAAATGAAATTATAATCTATAGAACTATTGATTCATGGCTGGGTTCAAATGATATCAATAGCTCATTTGTTTATGCAAATTTAAAACAAACATTGAGAAATAACTAATTTAATATAATAGTAGTTTTTGTACGATATTGAGAAGGCTTTAATTTGCTAGCCGAGAGGTTTACGGCACGAGCCGTAGACGACGGACGTAACTAAGCTCGTAAAGAAGACTATACGGTTAAGTTACGAATGCTACTTATCCTATTGAGGGGTATACCAGGGTTCCAAAAACGCCAGATTTTGAAAAACAATTATTCATTTAGTTATAATTTTATCACATAATTTTTTTTTTAATTGAAAAGTGAAATATTGTTGGAATAAATAAAGCTTGTTTTAAACAATTGCTCTTGCTGTGTAGTATTAATTTTAAATAATATATAGTTATTTCAAAGAACATGTCCACAACACCCCAATTCTATCTAACCCCTCCCCCTAATCTGGTATATTAAGTTAAAGTTTGTTCGGGTTAGGGATATTGGACCCCTCTTATCTCCCCTCAAATTAGGGTACAGTTGGTTCAATTACTTCATATTTGTGGAATAGCTAAATATTAAAGCATTCCTCCTCCCACACTACTAAAAACAAACGTCTTCTTCCGAGGATGACCGAAGTCGACCGAGGAAATCGTAATTTAAGTTTTCTATACAACTTATATATATATTTCCTACCAATCATTTTTTTAAGGTATAATCTGGCAAGGGGGTTGGTGCGCGCAGCGGGGCGAAGCATCACTCGTATAGGTAACAAACGACAACTTGGTGTAGTCTTTGGAGCCTAGCCATAAACGAGTTCAAGACTATAGTCATTATTTTCTCCCGAAAGAACCCTATGAAGAAGCTGCAAAAAATAGGGTTTAAAGGAGTAGATATCGACTGGAGCTTCTCTGCAAAGAATCTTGGTTTCACGATCGACTGGCAAGTTATACGAGGCCTTTGTGCAATTATAACCGTTCTCCAACAACGGAGGAGTCTTACAGAAAACTAAGCTGCACACAGTCAACGCCACCACAAGAAGCATCATCTCCACCATCCCCACCCGGGGCGCTGCAAAGAAAAACAGACTCAAGGGCATCCATGACGCCTTTATAGAGATCCAATGGTCAGTTTGTGGTACATTAGGTACGCTTAATCGTCAAAAAATTTGACAGCATCCCTCCTATTCAGGCAGCCGGTATTCTCGCTTCTGGAGTCCGTGTTCCATCACGGACTACACAAATCCTATTGTCTAGGAGCTCGCAAACATCCTACCCTGGCACTTCCACTTGCTAAGGCACCCCTGTTCCTTAGAGGTACTCTATAAAGACCTACAATGCACATCTGATCTTCTCTCGTCCACATCTTCTTCGAAAGATTCACCATGTTCCACCGAAATCCGCATTTTTATTTTGTCAAGCTCCCTTCAGAAGCCTCCCTTTTATAACCGCCGCGCCGCTCAATGGAACAGATCGTTGAAGAATAGACCAAAACCTCGCCTTCAACTCAATTTTGGTACGAAAAATTTTTTTTTAGTACGGTTTTCCTCGTTCTTATCTCTACTTCAAGAATCCGAGTCCCTTGCATGTGTACGATATTGACTGTATTGTGTAGCTGGCGCCAAATTCGTGACACTGGCTAAATCTGGTTTTTCATGTCTAATGTAGATGAAAGGTTGAGTTATAAAAAATCAGTAAACAATATTTATTGTTCCTTAAGGTGCTTAACGCAAATCTGTCGTTTATTATGCAAGAAAAAAATTGTTAACACCAATTGTTTAAACAAATATTAGGTAAAAATGTCTAAAAAAAACTAGCGACACATGTTTTCTATAGTCATCATGACTTGCTATTATGAATCAAACCCTTTAAATGCCAAAAAAAAAGTTAATTGAACAAATAATGGGTAAAAAAATTTTTAAAACAAGCGACACGTGTTTTTTTACAGTTTTTAAAACTAGGAATCCAACCTTTTGTACGTAAAAGTTAAATTTTTTGAACAAATTGTTAAAAAAAATACTGTGTAAACATTTTTTGAAAACTAGCGACACATGTTTTATAGAGTTTTTAAGACTGCTCATTACGAATCTACCATTTTCTATGCAAAAAAAAACTGTTTAAAGAATTACTATAAGTAATTATTGGGTTTAAAATTTTAAAAACCGTACAACAAGCGTTTTTCACATTAATTAAGGCTACTTATTTCGAGTTTGGCAATCATCATGCAAAAACATAATTCTTACAGTGGGTCAGATCCTAGCAAAACTATTAAAACCTCGCATTAACGCAAAAATTTATTCTATTTAAGTGTTCTTAAAACATATGAGTTTCTTGGTCAGACTATTACAAGTATGCGAGCCTATTTTATAGAAAAAGTATGTTTAAAAATCATACTATGGACTTTACATTTCGGAACAATTAAAAAATTCCAAAAAACTCGACCCAAACGATGAAATAAGCGTAAATACAGAGATGTTCTTCCTTGAGAATAGCCATACTACACTGACATTGAGATTAAAAACTAGCGAAACTTTAATTACGTTGACCGAAAAACAGGAACATTAACACACGCGTAGCATAACAGCAATGTAAATTGCAAAAGAGCATAGCTTTGCAGAGATTATATTGATTATACATGTGTTAAAAATTAATCTGGGAAGCAAGTGTTGGTGCATACGCTCGAGGGTGTTTCATACATCATATCTATATTATTACGTACAAAATGTATGTAAACGATTGTTAGGTTTAAAGATAATCTGAAAATACAGTAAGAATTTCAGTGTAAGAAACAAGGTAAGTTGACAATCATATTCTTTATAAAAATTTATTCTCTATTATAATAAATCCTAAACTCAAATGAACCGTTTTTTACTGTTAAAATTTTGCGGCACTTGCGATTCTTATATGTGTTTGACAATTTTCCGTAGACCAAGAAGTTAATATGTTTTGTAAAATCATTTGTATTGTGTTTTCGCGCACCAACATATGCCCAACCACCCAACCCCCAATCTACCTACGTACACACTAGCGAGCGCTCACAAAGACACAAAATCACACACTCAGATCACATATAGAATATATACGTGATCAATCATTTTTTCTGACATAACGTTGTGTCTGATCAGTAAACCCACTACTATATACCGAAATGCAAGTGAACGATGTATAAATTAATGTATGTACCTACTTACATATGCACATATGTGCACACATACATGAATATTTTTTATTTCTTAAAGTACACAATTACTAATCTACTTTTATTTTCATCGAAAAAAGTTGTTACATGATGAAGTTCCAAGACTTTTTCATTTTGTGAAACTTCTGAATACAAAAGATCACAAAAATTGAATAGTAGGGAATGTTTTATAGTGTTTTAAATCCAAATAAAAGTTTTAAATGATGTATTGCAAGCATAACAATACAATGTAATTTTCTACATAGTTCTTTACGATAGAAGATATTGTAGGAACTATTTTCACGATAATTTGGTGAAATATTTCTTAATGTTCATGATGTTATTAAAATATTTCACTTGAATTGTTTTTCTCATTTGTTAACAAAATCTAAATTCTAGTTACATTTTGTTCAATTATGTCAACTTTTTTATTGTTGGCAATAGTATTTAAGAAGAGAAAGATAATTTCCCTTACTACATTTTTTCTCGACGAATTATGTAATACGAATTGATTTGCTCCATCACTGTACAAAACAATATGTTTCTATTCATGAACGTAATAACATAGATATGATGTATAAAACACCCTTGAGCGTATGCACCAATAAATGTGTCCCAAATTAATTTTAAACAAACATAAAATCAAATGAATCTCTCCAAAGCTATCCTCATTTGCAATTGGATATTTATCTATGTACATTCCTGTTATGCAACATTTATGATAATATGCCTATTTTTTGATCAATATCATTGATACTTCGTTAGTTTTTAATCGTAGTGTCGGACTAGAATGGCTATTAAGTTAGAAGAAAATCTCTGTATTCAGACTTATTTCATCCTTTGGGACAAGATTTTAGAAATTTCTTAATATTTCCGAAATCTGAAGCAATGGTACCATTTTTTGATTCGTAATCGATAGTCTTCAAAGCGTGGGTTGCATGTTTTTAAAAATTGATTACCAAATGTTTGTTTCAAAAATTGGATTAAAAATTTGATTTATGCATACAAAAGGTTGGATTTGTAATCAACAGTCTCAAAAAATATAGAAAAAGGTGTCATTCGTTTTAAAAAAATTGTATTTTATTTTTTTTCAAACAATTTGTGTGAACAATTGTTTTTTTGCACTTTTGAGGGTCAGATTCGCAATAATCAGTCTTAAAAGTGTAGAGAACAAGTGTTATTTGACTATTCATCCACATTAGGCATTAAAAAGCAGGTCAGGATCATGTAACGACTTTGGCGCTACCTCTACAACACAGGCAATATCATACCCGTGCAAGAGATTCGGATTCTTAAAGTAGAGATAAAAACGAGTAAAATCGTACCAAAAAATAGTTTTTTGTAGCAAAATTAAGTAGAAGGCGAGGTTTTGGTCTTTTTTTTTAACGATCGGGCCCACTGTGCACGGTCTTCCTACGGCCACTAAAAATATAATAAACACATACACAATCACAAGTACGGGCAAAATCGCAAAAACCCAGTAACCTAAATCCCAAGCTTTTTTCCCAGTAACCCAGGGGAAAGCAAATTATTATTCTAATAATTAAATACATAATTGAATGAATAACAGCACAACCCAAATCCTAAGCCTTTTAATCCAGTAACCCGGGGGACAGCAAATCAACAATATAATAAGTACATAACTTATAAATGGAATAACAACATCACCTAAATCCCAAGCTTTGTAATCCAGCGATCTAGGGGGCAGCGAGTTGCTATCGTAACTTAATACATCACTACAAAAATAACACTATAACTTAAATTCCAAAAAACCCGGAGGACCGCTACCTAATTATAATTTACCTAATTATGGTAGTAACTCACTTTCCAGCGATTGACTTGGTTGAAAAATTCGAGGTTTAGGTATGTGGTTATTCTATCATTTATTTATTTATCATAATATTAACTAGGTGTCTCCTGGGTTACTGGGTTAAAAAGCTTGGGATTGAGGTCATGTTATTATTTAATCAATTTATTAAAACATCATATTAATGACTATCTATCCGTCCCCCCGGTTACTGGGTTGAAAAGATTAGGATTTACGTTATGTTGTTATCTAATCAGTAATTTATTTACTTATTATATTGCTGATTTGCTGTCCTCTGAGTTAAAAAGCTTGGGATTAATGTTATGTTGCTATTTCGTTGATAAGTTATTTTCTTATTATATTGTTAATTTGCTGTCCCCCGGGTTGCTGGGTTAAAAAGCTTGGGATTTAGGTTATGATGTTATTTTTATAGTAATTTTTTTTACTTACTATATCATTTACTCGCTGTCCCCCGGGTTAATGGGTTAAAACGCTTGGGATTTAAGTTACTGGGTTTTGGCGATTTGGCCCATGTAGCCGATTTGAATTACGCCCGCTTAATCCGTCGCAGCATTTGAGATCGCTGCTCCCCGACATACAAAAAACAGAGCGCACTCACATTTCACACACTAACACATGTCCATAAGATTTAGTTCCACCAACTATTTGCAGATGCCAGCCAAATTTTAAGCTTCGCCCAGTAGCGTAAGCACCACTTCTCTTATCCCTTTAAGAGAGAGAGAGTGAGAGAGAGAGAGAGAGAGAGAGAGAGAGAGAGTGCTGGCGATCGAATTTCTCCGCTATTTTTATCATTTCTTTTTCACCTTTAAAGCATAGTATCTTGCAGTGGTCTCCATCCAGAGAGGTTCATTTTCGTCGGTAGACACACGGGTAAATCAGACACTACCTCCAGGTCTTCCGACCGGAGGCATCTTTTGAAGATTTTCACTCATCGACAGGGGCTGATTGAGGGGGCAGGCGATGGGACAATCTCCCCTCCCCCCCCCCCCCCCCCCCCCCCCCCCCCCCCCCCCCCCACCCCCCCCCCACCACCCCCACCCCCCACACTTACAAAACACTACCAAGACACGTATTATTAATGAACCCAGAAATTAATTTCACATAATCCAATTTTTTTGACGTCAAGAATATAGGGAAGAAAGATCATTTTTTTTCTTATTCTTTTTCAGTCAATATTTTTACTTTCGGTAATTATCGCCCAAGCCGCCCCCCCCTGCCAAGATAGCCTTCTGGATCCGCCCCTGCTCCTCAACCCTGTAAATAAAAAAAAGGAAATCAAATGATAAATGCAGTAATGAAACAAAAGTCTACCTTAAAGTAGTTCCATCTCACGCTATATAGTAAATGCGATGAATTTCGCTGCTTGACATGTCATCTGTCTTCCTCGTACATGTGCGAAAACATGACCTATAGTAGTTTCTACTTTGCTTGATAGTTTATTTTCGATAGGGAACCTTCTCTTGTTTTTCAAGGTAATTTTCGGACTATTAAAAATTTTGCTATCACAAGAAAAATGTTTTATCTCAAGTTTATTGTAAATGAGTGAGATACAAGCAATATCAGAGCTTTGAAGTACAGTTTCTTATAAGTTTACTTGTAAATGTGATGCAATTACTGTTATTGATATCTTTGCCCTAAAAAAATCTCATACCTCTAAATTTGGACAGTGTTGTCTTGGAGGTTTTATATACACGTTGATCAATATTATTGTCGTGTAAATAAAACTTTAAACTCAGATATTATTATATTATTAATTTGACATGTGACCGTTCGATTCTCATTGTTAATTAAAAAAGTAGTCCAACTGTTTCGCACAATAATACATAAACGATACTAAAAATATAGCTCTTTATTAATAACATCATAGGTAATCTAAAAATCATATTTTCTGTAACTCCTGATCTTATACCACTCAGCAAAATTCTAATGACAGCATAGTAACTTTGTGAAGAATTATTAAAATACAGGAAAGTACTAGTTGTAAGTGATATGTTTATATTTTTCTTAAGTCTATGGAGTACTTAAACTCATTACTAATCAATGAGCAGCTGAAAGCTATCGGTCAGAGTACATGCTAAGAGCTTAAGTAAAAAATAGAAGTCTCAGTATTTTACCAACAATAAAACTTTTTACAAATGAGTTTAAAAAAATAACGGTGAATTCTGACACTATAAACACTTATGTTTTATAATCTACCTCCAACTATCCTCTAAATTTTTATAAATACAAATATAAAACTTTGCATTTTTAAATCGGCTAAGACATGCAAAATTATCAAAGCTCTTTTGTGTCGTGTGTGTTATCGTAAATGTTATATTTGGATGGAGATTGATAATACTTGTATGTAAGTAGCTTGTAGTTAGGTAATCAAATAGGATACTTAGTCTACAAAAGCAGGTTTCACTGCTAGTCATATAGATTTTATACATGTCACTGTATACTATCTTAAAGTTACTGAAACACAAAGTTTATTATTACTGTTTGATTATTTAAACGTTGTTTAAGATACATTTGCCAATTATTAAAATGATCCAAGACACTTGGAGACTTGAAAAAATATATTGTACCCAAAAATATTTGTTTACCGTATAGATCAATGTTTAAGTCGAAAGCTAATGTTCTTGCAGCTTCGAAAAAAAAAATTAGTCGGCAGAAGTGCATTATTATTTAAATTCTATTATAAGCGATACGATTCTGATTATACCAGTGATTATGCAGCATTTATTGTATACCTAGCAAGAATCCAAGCAACTGTGAAGATCGTACTAT
>JAPYYV010013817.1:0-10713 GCA_030522625.1 Copidosoma aretas
AAACCCCAAAAAAAAAAAAAAAAAAAAAAAAAAAAAAAAAAACATCGTACCGAAAATTAAATCGGAACGAAAGATAATAATAATAGAACATACCCACCCACCCTCCAGGAAAAGGAGCGCAGGCTCGACTGCATGACGCGAAAGCAGCACAAGGAGTCGTTCTACAAGCAGTACATAAACCTGGAGCCCGTGGCCGAGGTCGACGACGAGAGCGAGGACTACGCCGGCCACAATTACGAGGAGGCCGACAGCGCCCTCTCGAGCGCCCCGCCGTCCCTGTCGCCGCAACCCGGCACTGGTACCTGCCGCGGTGGTGCCGGCTGTGCCGGGCCGAACGGGATCAGCCGCGAGGTCTACGAGAGCGTGCTGCTCGAGGTCGAGGAGCTGCAGACCAAGTTGCTCGAGGAGCAGAGCGAGCTCGGCCACGCCCGGGGCCAGGTCCGCGATCTCGAGCAGGCCCTGCTGCAGGAGGTAAAGAGAGTCGGATCTTTGGTGATTGAGGTCGATCAATTCTGGGGGAAGAGAAACAATTGGTACACTCTGGCGTCCAAAGCGTACAGAAGGTGTAATGGACCTAGTTTACACAAGTTTCAACAATGAAAGATGTAAATCAAATTTTGTTCTCTGAATTTTGGGAACAACAGGTTTGTGTTTCGATTGAAAAACTGTATTAAAGGGGCCACAATTAGCCGAAAATTTAGATTTGCACTTTTGTGAAATTACAGTTTAAAACGTTAATTTTTACATTTCTGACGGTAGAGTGTACAAATAATTTTTCTCGAACTACGTAACGACACAGTTATTAAATGAGATAACTCACATTTCCAATTTACCCGCCAGACACGGGGCAGCCAGACTAACAGACTCGCCCTGAACGAGAAACTGCGCCTGGCCAGTGAGCGGGAGGCGAGCCTCTCCGCCGAGATCTCGGAGCTTCGCGAGCAGAACGAGCTGCTCGAGTTCCGGGTGCTCGAGCTCGAGGAGTCGCCGAACTCGCGGGACACGCCCGACCCGGCCGACAGCGGCATCGTCTCGCCCGAGCCGATACATCTGTACAAGGTGAGTTGTTGTGTCATCGCGTCTCATTATACGTGAACGACGTAATTATTATCACACACACACACATTTTTCCGGTAATAGTATACGCGTACAGCAGAGCTCGGGAATAATTCGAGCCAACTAATCGTAATTTCTTGTGATGCACTATGTTGTAAGCGCATCTGAGAAACCAGTCGCGAAATACAACTGTAGAACCACGCACTCGCAGGCCGCACAGTTCGGAATCCCAGCGATTTCGCTCGTTTATTGAGAAAAATTGGCTGCCACTGCCGTTGCCTGGATATTCGAGGCACGCGCGTTCCCCTGGGCTCTTCCTGTATGCATGCGCGAAAAGCCATCGATTTGAGAGCCAATTAGCCACTTGCCCGGAGGGGACGCGTCCGTACACTTTCTCCTCGTTCGGTTGCGCGGCACGAAAGTCCCCATATATAATATTATACCTAGTAGTATATCACACAGGGCGGGGAATCCCACGAGTCGTTCCCCCTTTTCCTCGTTCCTTCGTGTATACGTAAGTAAGTAAAGCTGTCGTTTTCGTTTTATCAAAAAGCTTTTGGGCAATGCAAATGAGTCATTTATTTGAGCAGATATTGATGGGATTGTCAAATAGTTTTATAATGATTACGCACTAAGTGAATTACTGGATTTATAAAGATTATGATACACTGTTCAATTTCTTCACGTACGGTTCCGTCTTTCGAAATGAAGTTTTTGGAGTCGCAACTCCTCGACTACTAAATATATCGCACTCAGTGTGATAAAAGATTCTTTTCTTCCTCAAACATAAGTACCATCCGCGTATGAGTATTAAGTAAAACCCCCAATAAACAACTGTAATATTACTAAACAAAACCGCATTTCTCCCAACTCCAGGATCACCAGTCGAACAAGCCCAGGGACCGCGCCGTAGCCACAGTCATCCCGTACACCTCGTCACCCTACAGCCACCCATCCCTTCCGTCGGACGCCCAAAAGTCGCCCCTATCCCTCCAGGAGAGCGGAATCTTCGAAGACGAGGAGTCCGAGTACGATGCAACTCCCCCGGCCAGCATCCAAAGCTGCAGCAGCAGCCAGAGCACGCAGACCGAGGCACCGGCCGGCGAGCTCCTGCAGGAGGTCCAGCGCCTCCAGGAGCTCCGGGTCCGCATCCAGGAGCGCGCGGCCAAGATTCCACCGCCTCCTCTATCACCCGCGATCCTGACCAGTGGCGACCGCAGCGCGGAACATCCCCGGTGCGAATGCTCGGCCGAGATAGCGCCCCTCAGGGAGAAGATTGGTGAGCTAGAGGGTCGCGTGGAAGCCTACGAGGAGGAAAGACGGGCCGGGAAGCAGAGGGAGGAGGAGCTGCTGGACGAGAACTATCGGCTGGCCGAGAGGGTCTATAGTCTCGAGGCCGAGCTGGAGGAGCTCGAGGGGAAGCTCAACCGGGTCAGGCTGACCAGCGACGCGGGGGTGATGACCGAGGAAATAGCGGCCAAGATGGACGCCAGCCAGCAGTGCGAGGACTTCGACGAGGTCGATGGCGTCGGAAACGAGGACAGGGACCACACGCTGGCATCCAAGTGCCATAACCTCTACAGGGCGGCGCTCGTGCACCTGGACGAGCCCAGGGACGAGGGGAGTTGTGTTTATATCCCGGAGGAGTCCTCGAAGGTTAGGTCCTGCGTGGAGTGCAGTGACCTCTGGACGGATTGCGACGAACGAATCCAGCAGCTCACCCGGACGGAAATCTGCCTGCGCCAGCAGATAGCGAGTCTGGAGCACAGGGAGAGCGCACTGTTCAAGACGCTGCGCCATGCTGACGAAAACTGGACGAAGCTGGAGGCGGACTACGAGGCCAAGCGCCAGGACATGAGCGACCAGCTGAGCGCCCAGAAGGAGATCAACCGGTCGCTGTTCGAGCAGTTCGAGAGGCTCAGCCAACCGAAGATAGGTGGTGCTAGTAGTGGTGAGCCCATGGAGGTCGACTCGTTGGCCGTCGCGTGTACGCAGACCGAAGAGGTGGGGAGTTCCTGCGGGCAGTGCCGGACGGTGACTGGCAAGGCTGCCGATGGGGTAACTACGATCTCGGTGAACATCAGCAGCGCTGGGGATGATACAGTGAGTCCGATTGTTGATTGGTCGTGGTGCTGCTGCTCATGAGTCCATGACGGCCCTCAGGGCTGCTCTGCCTGGTTTTTCTGCGTGCTTTTTTTAATAGTATTTTTAGATGCTTCAATCGGGAGGGCTTAGTCACAGTCGACTCTGACTTTTTTTCAAGAGAGCTCTCAAGATGCCACGTTTTTTTTAAATATTGTTGTTATGATTTTTAAAACATTGCACAGCAATTTCTAATGCGCTACTTACGCTCTTTATTTATTTTGAGTGATATTTTTTTTATTGTTTTGGAAAAAAATTTACTAATCGATTTTCTTGTTTTACTAATCCTTGTGTACGCTAAGGTATGCTTGATTTTGTTGAATAATCGTCACGAAGTGGATGGTTAATAACTGTCGGTTATGTATAATAAGTAGTTTCGAAAAGTCTTACATATCATAAAGCGTGATTTGACGAAAATCTTAGTCTAAGTATTTTTCAATCGATTGAGAATATATAAACTCGTTATTTAATTTATCTGAAAATTATTAAGAATGTTGTTGATGACAAATTATGTACGTTTAAGAACTGATTGTTATATATATATGCTCTATGCACGATTTTTTCCTTTTTAATATTGTTGAATAATTAAAAACCAACTACCATAAACAACTTTTAATTCTTGTTTCACATTTTTTCATTCTAAGCAGCTCAACCTTGATCTTGTCCTAATTTTACAAATTCTATTTCCTCCTAAGTTCTTGTATCTTATCTATTTACGTGATTCACCTACTGCTACATAAATCTTGATTCAAAATTTCAAGCACAATTTTCAAAGTACAAGTTTAATTATATTCAATTGAAACCAGAAGCTTCTCAAAATACATAAGATACAAATAAATCAAGTAAAAGCATGCTGACGAAAAATCTTGTATATTCTTCTGCAAACTGCAAATAAATAACTTCGCTTCGCGCTATTGCACCCAATGGCTTACAATTGTAACTTTACGCAACTCCCCAGAACCATCGGCAACACGATTCAAAATATTATGTCAAATAACAAACATTGTAACCAATCCGCCATCAGGAGCGGTCGACTGCAGAACTGCCAGCAGAGGTGGCGACCGAGGCTAAAGAGGAGGCGTCGACTCCGCAGAAACAGCAGGACACTGGCAGCTGCGGCCGGGGCCCGAACGTCGTGCAGTCCGACGCGCTCGTCAACATCACCGGCAATCCGTCGGTCGAAAAAAAGGTTAGCCAACAGCCGTGCAGGTTGCCGCTCGACCATACCTCGCGAGTAATGCATTATTATAATTGTACGAAATACTTACGAATGATAAGTGGCGGTTGGCTGTTTTTTTGCTGCGTACGCCGCGCATCGGGCTTCGAGGCTCGGCCGCCCGGTATCAAAAGCTTGTCGGAACATTTGAGCCTGATACAATGCGTTTGAGTTTTCGATGCATTATCGATTAATCGCATTCGTGCGCTGTAGAGAGCTTAAGCGGGGAAGGGTTTGATATTTATTAATCAATTTTTTTCCTCGCAAGGTACACAGCTTTGATACGTAGGTCGGATAATACTTATATCATTGAAAGTCCAATGCGATTTTTTGAAGCCACGAATGAATTATTTCGAGGGAAAAGAAAAAATGAATAAAATTGATGGGCATCGATGAGTGTGCGATGTAATATTATCAACGACTGTGTTCTTGGGCATTGATTTAGAATTACACGACGATCGTAACGCCGAGAGGCTTTAAGCGAACGATATCAGCGGGACAGGAGGCTCGGAGAGAATTTCTGGCTCTGTGCCTCGGACCTTAATAATCACGGCTCGGCGGCTCGATAGCTCACAAAGCAATCGTATATGTGTCTCTGGTCCCCCCCAAGGTCAGTGTGTCTTGCAGCAGCAGCCGTCTGTATTTATTTTACAAAGGGACGATTCATTTGTCGTTGTGCTTAAAAGTGCCGATATTGACTTCTAACTTACTCTTCTCTCTTCGTCTATTTCTTTCCTTGTATAATTATCTTCCGGCATAGAAAACACGTAGTTTTCCAATGGGATGGAAAAAAGAGGTATGGCCAAAGTTGTGTTTTGAGATTTATGAGGATAAAAAAAAAAAAAAAATTCGTTGAGATAACATTTCACGATGATTTTTCTGCGGCCACATCTCAAGCTTCTGTACCAGCTCTATGTTTAGTTCTTACACATCGTAGTGTTATTGTAATTACCCACATACACGCAACTTTTGCAATAATAGCGTAATCATTTCTTCCGTAAGCCCATCGTATATGTATAATATTTTGGGTATTCTAACTGTGCGCATCCTTCCATCATTCTCTTTCAGATGGCTATTAAAATTTCAATCCTCTTGTCTTGTACTCTTGTAGTGTCTATATGTGGACTTAGTTAACTTGATAATATTTCTCGTTCCTCGCTTCGTTGAATGGAGAAGTTTTCCTCATTCATCAAAATAAAATAGGTACATACAGCAGTAGATAGATGTTATTGACGGTGGCGGTGCTTTGCTACAACAACAACAACAACAATCGGCTGGCTGATGCGGGAGCTTACAGTAAATGCTCAGACGAGTTTCAAGAACTTGAAAGGAATTAAAACTCATTTGCTTCGCTATGCAGCTTACAACATTTGTTTACAGTGTCACAACATGTTTTTTTTTATTTTCAGGCATCGTATTTTTTTCATGTAATTCTCGTATCATACATTTTTAACAAAATTAGTGTGTTGCTTTTTAGAATAATGTGGGCATTAAAATATTAATAGTTGCATCAAAGCTGTTATTGCTGATATTAAACGCTTTGTAAAAAAAAAAAGTATTCATAGTAACGTGTATGAGCGATTTCGCTGGTGGGACAATGATATTTATTTTCTTCGTGCCCCCAAGAATACAAAAATTCCATAAACATTGTACATTTATATTGCCGAATGTCCAGAACCACACAGAAATGAAATATCTCTGTCCCGAATTCATGCCTCGACGAATAATATAATTTCAAGTTCGTGAGACTCTTACGAATGACCCAAGTTTTTGTGGAATCGTTCATACACGCATTTTTGTACATCCAAAAAATGCCAATAATAACGTAGTGATAAACGTTTCGCTTTGAATGTCGTAGTTGCGTGTGCTCCGTGGCCTATAATATGTAAATTACGCTTCACACAGTAGTGTACTTACTTGAAACAAAAAAAAAAAAGATCTAATATTTTGGCACAAAGTATACAACAAGATAAACGCGCAACGAGCGAACGAAAAACTCTAAAATCGTGTGCAATATGGTTACAGCAAATCATCTACTTCCGATGGAGGTGAGGTTCCTCTTCGCAACCATCGACCCCCGTTGCGAGGAAAGCAACGACGATCCCAGGCTGTCTCGCGCTCATCGCGCTTCCTTCGAGCTGGAGAAGAACCGGCCCGCCCCGGAGCATCGGACGAGGTGACGACCGATCGTAAGATCACACCCTCGCGCTCGCCGCACGAATCGTATCCAACTTTTTTTCGTCCCCTCAAATTTTCAGGACGAAACACGCTGGCGCTGCTTGGCGAGTCCAAGCGACGACCAGAACTGGTGCGCTCGCGGCGATGAATACGACCGACGGCCGCAACAGCTGCTCCAAAAGCGCTGGACGCAGTACTATATCCCGTACGGCTGTACAATTGCGTGCGCTCGGGGCGGACCGAAGATCCGAGGCGGCTGGCGCGCACCGGACTCCCGTCGGCGATGCGGGGCACGCAATGATGTTTTTCTCTCGCGGGAAATGCGCTGAACGTCCGTTCGTCCCGTTTTTCCTTCTCCCGCGTCCTTCCCTCGGCGAAGAAGTCGCGCTGGGCTGGTTTGGTGATCCACCGAGAGTCGGAGAATTTTTCGTGCGAGCAAAGGGCGACGGGAGAAAAGAACGGAACGACGGAAGCCTGAGGGGAAAAAAAAGAAAGTGTTTGCCGAGCTGTGATTTTTCATGTCAATTGTGTGACAAACGATAGTACAATCAGATTTAGCTTGTTCCAACCGAGAGGCGTCGTTGTATTGTTCTCGATCGTCTATTATCTCGGTCGATTTTTGCAATGACGTATACAGACTTTTTCCGTATACCAACATGATGGAAAACGATCGAGCATTGCCCTATTGTGCTTCTTGATTTCACTGCCACGTGACAGTGTGGTTACTTTTATCGTTTACGTTTTTCTGTCGATTAGTGTACTGAATAAATGATTGCGAGGTATCGTTAAAATTCACGAATCGATGGAGATGAATTTTTATTTTAACAAGAGTCACGCGAATACGTTGTACGCGAGTTAATTTTTCAAACTGTAAGAAGGTTGAAATTTAACAGATCAATAATTTTGTAAAAAAATTAATTGCACGTCGGGGAGCGTGAATGTGTGCAATGACAATAAAAATGTGCGGAGCACGAGCAATAATAAAATAAATCTCAGAGCGAATTTGATTACAGGCGACTCGTTGAACGTCGTCTCGAGAAACGTGTGACAATAATTGCATCTAACAAAAAAAAAAAAGCCGCAAAACTGCCGTGACTGTAAGAAAAAGGCCGGCTATGCGAATTGGGTTCTTATTGTGTCTAGTCGATGTACTTTCTTTTCATTCGCTCGTCTTGTGATGTCGAATCAAGACATTATCACACTACATAGGTACCACAGGGCGTTTTAGTTTTTCTGTCTTTATATTACGCGGACGACGAGCGCCTCGGGATACGATAAGTTAATACATACATGATAGGAAAAATGACACATATAAACATATAATTATAGTACGTAGTAGCCGCCGTATAAACTAGCGATGAACTGTACATTTGTATGAAATGTTGTATCAGTAGCATGAGAAATTGTTATTATAATAGCTAGTGTTGTAAGACTCGAAGCGTCCTTGTTCCAATGGACTGCAGATAAGTAATTGTGTCCCGAGTATGCGGCGCGTGTATCGTACAATATTATGTTACTGGGCGATTTGTAAGGCACCTGCGATTTCGTCGAGGTTATTGACTATTTCATTGATATACAGTTCGTTGTCCTGTCACGCTGTTTGTAAAACATACATGTATTTTGTCGAATAAAATACCTAGTGTTACTCATCGAAATAATCAACATTTTTTTTTTCCCCAGACATAACACCAACAGCCGGATAAAATTTATTGAACGAACAACGGTATCCCATCGCTCACAAAACGGCCAAAAACACACAGCTCGAACCATCAATCGCTGACCTTATCCTTCGCCGAACCCTCTTGCGTCCTACGAAAAAAGTACGATGAGGATGGGAAAAAAAAAAAAAATTACTCCAAGCGCGCGCAAAAAAGAACTCGCCGCACGGACGACAGAGAGTATAAGTACCTCGGGCCCCGCGGCTCCCGGCGCGCATTGTCGATCACGGCCCCGAGCAGCAGGGATGGCAGGGCGCACTCCATGAACTTAACCCTCTCGGCCAGGGCGGCCTCGCGCCTCTCCAGCGTCGCGTTTCTCTCCTCGTACCGGCCGAGCAGGTGCTCCCAGTAGCTCCTTCTGCTATCGCGCGCCTCCTCCAGCCTCGAGGCTTTATCGCCCGGTGATCTCGGCGACTCCATATTCTTTTTTTATTTACTATTTTCTCTGTCCCCGTCGTTCGAGTTTAAGAATGTCGGCTGCTTTTGTTTTGACGATCAGCGACCGGTCTGAAGGCAGAGCCCAATGTTCCGCACAATAGTTGTAACGGTGACCTTTCCGAACCCGGGGTGTTGAAATTATTGGTTAATCGGTAACATTGATCGTCGATTTGGCAAATTCAAGTGTACGCGTGAAATTTACAAGTATACGTTTACGAAAAGTTTTCGGGTGTTGAATGAAGAATAAAAAAATTTAAAAAAAATGCCGGTCCGTGACGTCCCCTCGAACTCGACTACTTGCGTTTGCAGCAACGACAAAGTAAACCCGATTTTCGATCGTAGTGTGTAGGTATACCGGTTTGTTTCACCGGTCGTTTTCCTGTTACGTCCCGCAGAATCTCGGGGGCAAAAACGATGCTCGACCCAAGGGCGAAGCGCCGAGAGCCATTACTCTGTCCCATCTGTCCAGCCAACTGGAGGCCATACTCCAGAGGGTCAAAGTACTTTGGTTCAACGATCTCAAATATGAGGGGCATGATGGCTGGGACGATTATATTATTATAAACTAAATTTCGCCCACCGCTTTCGCAAAAGGAACTGAAACTGTCCGACTTTGTCGAGCCGATCACGCTGGTGGCGAAAAATCTGAGGCTGATGGAGGAGTACACGAAAAGGATCACCGGCGACCGCGATTACGGGGACTACCGGTGTAACGACGATAATGATGACTGCGACGTGAGTTGTAGACGATTATATCACGCGCGGTTTGCCGAACGCTGTCCCGGGCTCGAGTCGCGAATAATTTTGAACAAAAGTTGTACCCACTCTCTCGGTCGTAAATAATTGTTTCAAAGTTATAACAGTGTGCCGGTAGGGAAACAGTGAAAATATTTAATTTTTTGAACCAGTCAATATACTTATATTTCGCGATGTAATAAAAGCGAAAATGCAGAGTTAAGATGTTACAACTCATTGTTTTGTTCACGATACTAAATACTTCGGTAGCGCAAGTAATTATTTTTTTGATCATTACCACGATGGAGATAATCGTGCACTATTACAGGCGCAATCACGAAAAATAGTCAAACTTCGACTTGTTTCGGAGCAAAACATTTCCCCCCACCCCGCACCCTCCCGACTCGTAACGTCGGAACGATGATTTTTCCCGATTCTCAACTCAATAACCGTAACTCCCGCCTCCTCCTCCGCCCAACGAAACCCCTGGAAACTCGTTGAAGAAAAAAACCGACACAACGGCCCCTGCGCTCCCCGAAAAACCCATTCGCGCCACTCACCCGCTGCCGCAAAGGCCCCGAGCGACTCACCCGAGCGCCCGGGCCCAGGGGTCTCCGGCTCGTGCGTCTGCCTGAGACCCTGCCGCTGCGGCTCCGGGGCGTCGAGCCGCGGCCCGGCCCCGGCCAAGTGCAGTCCCTGCCGGTGCGCCGTCGATCCCGCCTCCGGCAAACGGACCAAGACCGCGGAGTGCAGACTCGCGGCCAGGGCCAGGCGGCGGCAGAAACGGCCGCGGACGGCCGAGGCGAGCTGCTGCGGAGGGGAAGAGCCGGGGGAGCGGGACAAGGCCGTGCTGTGCCGGCTGTCGGTAGGATTTCTTGCTTTCCCCCCCGAATATTTTCAACGCCCCTTAACGTACGATGCGTTGCAGGGGGGGATAAATATGGGAGTCCGGGGTGATTATTCCTTTTGTTTTCGCACAGACAGACTCGAGCTCCGACTCCTCGTGCGTCACTCGGCGGCTGAAGGTCTGCATCGATGGTGAGTCTAACTATATGTACACTGAAAAAAATCACCCGAGCGCCGTAGTGAGTCGCACAAACGAATCACCTTGTCATTCGGTTCGCGTATTGTTGCAGATCCGGCCAAGATGACGTCTTCGGAGTTGTTGGCATCCCTTTCGAGCGTAAGTTCATCTTTTGCTTTAAATTATACTCATACAGCGCAGTACAA
>JAPYYV010013818.1:0-11707 GCA_030522625.1 Copidosoma aretas
AATATTGAAAAAATTCATGCAGACGTCTTATGTTTTCAAGAATAACATATTTTTTTTCCAGCGTTTTCCAACATTTTACATATTTCACCGGAACCTCCTTAAGCTCGTCAATAAGTGGAATGGAAGATATGGTGCCGAGGCTTATATTGCAAGACCAAATTTTCATAGTTGCGACATATTTTCATTATGATTTCATGAAAAGTCAAATGGCAGAACAGTGCAAACTGGTGTATACTGACACTGATAGTCTTGTATATGAAATAACAAATAAAAATATTTATAATGTGATGACTCAGAATATCATGGAATTCGACATATCGGACTAAAAAAAGTTGTTAGTCTCATGAAGGATCAATTTAATAGGAAAGTAATGTTGGAATTGAGAAGAAAAATGTATAGTGTTAGAATACAAGATTAAAATCGATTATAAAAAGCTAAGGGTGTGAAGAGCTCAGTTGTTAAGGCTATAGTAACCTTTAGAGATTGCATCAAGTGCTTGCGTGATAACTTTAGCATGATTCGAGAGCAAAAATATATAAGATCCCGGCATCATCAACTCTTTACCGAAAAAGAAAAAAAATTGTGTTAAGTGCGCAAGATGATAAACGCTATCTTCAGCCTGGACATACAGACACCCCACCATGGGGTCACTACAGCATAGTGGAGGGGGAATCAGCAAACCTAAGTGAAGATCAAGTAGGGGAGAAAGCAGAGGGTGTAGCTGTAGTGGAGGGATTAGCTGTATATCAGGAAGTGGCACAGCTGGCAGAGCTCATTATATTCTCTACCAGTGGTTCAAGTAGGACCGGACTTAAAATACAGCAGAAGTCTTCAAGCGACCTGGTATTACCATCAGCAGTTGACTCTCCAAACGATACCGTTACACCGTGTAAGAAGCCTCGAAACAAAACAGGTAAGAATTTTTCTATTTATTTCTTTATTTTTTCAGATAAATTAAATTTGTTTACGTCCATCATAATAATCATCACATGCACTAATGTTACAGGTGGATCTCGCAGAGCTGAATAAAATCGCCAACAGCAACGGCTACCTTCCCATGAAACGATTTAATGAGATGGAATTAAATAAAAACTACATGGTGACTATTCTTAGAAAGGTCAGTACGATTTTCGGAAGAAAAATAGTTGCTGAACAACATGACGAGTTTCAAGTCTTTTTACTACATAAAATAGGTATAGCTATCTATGAAAATAAAAATTTTTGTAATGAAATGTTTGAAGCTGTAAATAAATTTAAATTATTTGTATTACATAATGGAAACCATATTGTATTTACTTATGCATAAGAATGAATGAATAAAAAAAAATTTCTTTCGAATTCTTAGTTTTTATTTTTAGACCACACCTCTTATTACATAAAAAAAATTTGATTTGATACATATTATTTTTACTTTAAAACTTAATATTATTATTTATCAATCCAAGTATTGTGAGAATTATCAAAGCCCAACCTCTTGACGTAAACTTGTTGTCCGCGTCTTCGAAGAACTTTTTCCACAAGGTAAATATCTGGATTCTTCGTTTTCTCTAGTTCCTGCTCATATAAACCTCCAGAGATGGGTTGATCTAGATCATCGTTAAGATGATACGTGGTTGGATTTGTTGCTGCTACTCGTGTGATGGTAAATACTTCTGTCGACCAATTTTCTGTGTAACCTTTTTCTAATACTTGTTTGGCCTTGCTCACGCAAACTTGATCACTAACTTTGAATTTAGACTCTATTTTTCTGCTTCTTTCATTTTTTTTTCTCAAACTGTCTGAGCACCTGAACTTCATTATCCGCACTGATCTCTTTAGGCTTCATACCAATAGTTCAATGTTTTTGATTATTATACGATTTGACTAATTTTTGCACGATATTGAGCCATTTATAATTTCCTTGGATACTAAATTTTTTCCACTTTATGTTTTTTAAAGTACGATCGAACCGTTCGCATACAGATGCTTTAAGGTTGTTGTAAGTAGAGTACAATTTTATCATATATTTTTGCATAAGAATTGGAAACTCGAATTGTAGAATTCTTTACCACGATCAGTTTGCAAATTGGCTGGTATTCTACCTTTTTTTAACATAGACTGCATCGCTGCCGACACTTCCAGTTTTCTTCTCAATGGGAGCGGCCCATGCATATTAAAAAAAAAAACATCAATTACGGTTAGCATGTACCTATAACCTTTGTTCTCGCGATCGTATGGTTGTACTTCGACAAGATCTGCTTGCCAAGCTTCATCTAAACCACGCACGTCAAATTTTCTTCGAGGATAATTACGTCGTGCTTTGTAAAACTCCTCCACAACTTGTTGCATGTATTAAATGTCTAGGTTTACTGTTGCAGAATCAGCTTCAAGAAATAGGAATTTTTTTTGTGAATTGCATAGGAAAATTCGAAAGCTATCTATTTCATTGTCAACACTTTTAACTCTTTCATTCAAGTAAGCATAGTTTACGGCATCTTGAGGCTGTTTCGGTGTCGCAACATTGCGTAATCTTTTATCATCTAAATCATACTGTCCATCGGTAGTAAGTTCATATCCAATACCGGGAGGATCTCGACTACCAAGTTCGGTCTTACCTAGTTTACGACCAAATATATCAACGCTCATTTCGAAACTGAAGCAAAATAACTGTGTGCTTTAGTATACATTGTCTGCCTCGGGCAGCTCCTCGATTATTAATATAGTTTCATTGCCATGACTTGTATTTCCTGCCGATTTTTTAGCCGTAAGCAACCGTAAACGATCCACTAACTCAATAGGATCATCCCAGTGTTCATAATCTACTCGCTGCATAACCCGAGCAATTTTGTAACGAGGTTGGATTAAACTTCCTTTTTTACTAGCGATAGTATCAAACATTGGAGCATTAATTTTATTATACTTATTGCTATTATGTGTTCGTTTAGGTCTATTTTCGTTAAATACCTTTCTATGCGCACTCGAAATTTTTAAAATCATGTATTTTTCTAAATCATTCTCTGTAATACGAGATTCATCGGGATGTTTTTTTACAAGTAGCTCCATTAATCCATTACTTATTGGATATTTTAAGTCTTTTATCTTAATTTGATTGTTTTCAAAATATATTGGTGAATCACCCAGCTTGTATATTCCATTTTCCTTTCGTAATCCATACATCAAATCTAACAGGTTTTTCTCATTTTGATAAAGTAATTGTAAGTATCTATTACTAGTTAAATTTTCATTTGTCTAGATAATATCCTTGGTTAGATTTTGAATGGTATTATCCATTTCATCATCGTCTTCACTAGCAACAGACTGAAACGTCATTTCACCATCTTCATTATCACTGTATCTTTCTTAATCCACTTGTTCAACACCTTTGCCTTCTTTATCATTATTGAAATAATTATGAATTACAGATTTATTTCTTATACCTTTCTTTTTAGTTTCAGTAACAATTTCCTTCGGAGGATCTGTAATCGGCTTAAAAGTTTCACTAAGAATTTTTTCTACCTCATCTTTCCCAAACTTTAACTGTCTATATTTTTAATGTCTCAAAGTAGACTGTTCAAATTACATTACTTACTTTATATATTCATGGCAAAGTTCTCAAAACCTTTTCTGTATCGTCCATTATTTATTTGTCTGTCTTTGTCAATGACAGCAAATCCAAATCTATCATCATTCCAACAGACAAAGCATGAATTTTTGAATTGGATGTATGGCATATCTAAATTTACGTGATCATTATATTTATGTCTCAAATTTACTTCATCTTGGCAGAACAAAGCTAAAAGATTAACATTATCTCTTACAAAGTGCTTTGGCACTTGAGCGTATGATTGACAAAGATAGAAGCAGTCTACATTTTTGTCTTCCAATGCAAAAAAATGCTTTTACATTATCCTGTTTCTCGCAAGCTACATCATCAAAAATCATGATAGAATTTGGTAGAGCATCATCTGAAGATACTACTGCATCATGCTCACTAAAATGTAAGTATTTTACACTATCGGCTCCAACAGCTCTTTTAAAAACTTGTATTTTGGTTTGTTAAGCGACTTTGAATACATGTACACATTTTCGAACTTTACTCCGTCAGGATGTACTATCAGTGCTAATAGACTATTGGTTTTACCGCAGTTAGATGGACCACAAAATACAGCTTGAATATCATCAGGAAGAAGCGTACCATGACGATTTAACCGTTTTTCTTGTTTTACAATAGCATCGAAGTTTGGTACTTGGAATTTTACAGATTGTTCTTTAAAATTCATGTCTGAACTGTATGGCGTATTAATTACAACTGAACTGCAAGAGAAATATTGACAGCGCTTTATACTCTTGCTCTCAGTCGCAACTATACACGTTTTATTGCAAATTATCTGCCGACTATAAGTAAAGAAATTTTTTTTTAGTAATACTCAGTCATGATCCAACCTGCGAAGAGTAATGATCATACATTTTAAGAGGGGATACGGCCTTGTAAATAAAATCATAAACTCTTTACCTGTAGAAGTTTACTTGCCAGGCTATCAGTACTGTGGTCCAGGTAATAAACTTACGGAACGTTTCGCTAGAGGTGATCCTGGAGTAAATCTTCTAGACGCGGCGTGCAAAGAGCATGATATAGCTTACTCAAAAAATCGAAACAATCTTCAGGCTAGAAATATAGCAGATAACATCTTAGCTGAGAGGGCTTGGCGAAGAGTTAAAGCTTCAGATTTGAGTATTGGTAAAAAAGCAGCCAATTTTCTTGTAACAGGTACTATAAAGCTTGAGAGTAAATAAAGTATGTGTTTGGAACAGAAAAAGGAAAAAAGTTAAAAATAAAAATGCAGTATGAAGATGAAACTTAATACTGCTTTAAGTGCAGTTATTAAAGCAGCCTCGCATGAATGAATACTAAGAGCAAAAATGCTCGTAAAGTAATCAGTAGTGCATCGAAAGGGACTCGTAGTGCAGTTAAAAAATCTGGTGGCGAAAAGCGTATTACAATCCCTTGTATTTCACGTCCTCCTGCTCGAATTGGTGGAGCTTTACCCTTGATTCCGTTGTTTGCTGGTTCAAGTGCAGCTGGCGCTATAGCTAATGGAATAGCGGGAATTATAAAGAGCGTCAACGCAGCTAAGTCAGCGAAAAAATAACTAGAAGAAAGTCAAAGACATAGTAAAACTATGGAAACTATTGCTTTTGGGAAAAGGCCAGCGTTCTAAAAAAGCCGGTTTTTTTCTGGAAAAATAGGAAAAATTCAGATTTTTTTCTACTATGCCATTTAAAAAATAGTGCGTTGATTATTGGTTGCTAATTAAGTGCAAAGTTGCTGCGACCTGTTGCGTGGTAAATAGTGCTCTTAAGCTGAGTTTTCAGTACGCTTATGAAAGTGAGAGAAAGTTCAATTACGCTCCATGTAAGCGTGGCCTAAGTGAGTATGAGTAATATACTAGTGTATAGCCTATGTATATAAAAACAACTTGTTAGTGGCTCTGCTGCTTTTGCTGACACCAAAGGAGTAAGGAATGAAGAAGTATTTGACCATGGACTTGAAAGTGACTGTACCGCTTCAAATAGTTCAGACTCAGAAATATCTGAAAACTTAGATGACACTGATCATGATAGTGAGGATCAAAGCCTGTTCACAGTCATTGGGATTAAACGTAGTAGCTGGGAGTAGTAATGAGAGTGATAATATGGTAAATCTATCGTGCCAAATACTAATACAATGTAAAAAAAAATCTCAATTTATAAGTTATTTGTACATTACTATAAAGTTTATTCCATAATTCAGAAGAGTATTTTTTATAAAATAAATTATTTTCGTGCATCATGTTGAGAGGTTTTTGTTCTTCGCCCACAATCCACCAAAAAGCATCAACAATAATTTTTTTGAATTTCCAAATCAGACAATACTGCAATTTTCCATGGTTTTGAGAAAAATTGATCAAAAGCAATGGGAAAAAAAACAGTTTTTTCCTATATTTTTCTTTGGTTTTTTCCGCTATTAGAACCCTAGAAAGAGCTCTATCTTAAGCCCCACAAAACTGGATTTGGAGTATATTTAAAGCCATAAGGAAAAGGTCTAAAAAAAAAAAGCTTAAAAAGTAAAATTACCCCAACTAGCTTTAACAAATGTGGATTTGATAAAATTCGCTAAAATCTTGAAAATTTCCTGTTTTCGTGGAGTATTCATGCTAAATGACTTACTCAGTAATTGGCCACGATATCGTGAAACTGCTATAGTGAATCTTGATGATAAGAATGGGCCTGGAACTCATTGGGTGGCATATCGAAAAAATGGTAATATTGTCATGTATCACGACAGTTTTAGAAATTTACAGCCACCTATTGATTTAATGTTGTATTGGGGAGTTGATAATGTTAAGTATAGTCACAAACGATATCAAAAATTCGATTCTTATGATTGCGGTCATTAGTGTTTAAAATTCCTGTCAAAATATAAAAGCACTTGAAACAGTGAAAACAGCTTAGTTTCACATTGGTCGTCATGGAAGAAACATTGGCACTCAGTTTGTCTAGTACATCTTCTATCCTAAAAGCACGATATTGAATAAAACCCAAATATGTTCTTGGCTTAGTAGAACTTCTAACGTTCAATTAAATCCCTATATCGACAAAAATTAAAATAAATTTGATTCAATAGTTTGGGTCTAATACAATAATTATTCAATAAACCTTTTTTGAATAATTTATCTACTTCGTACGAGTAAATCTTTTATTGATCTACGTGAGATGATGTACGGTAAAATGGACAAAAATAAGTTTTGCAATGAATGTATAACTTATAAATAATCCATACATCAAGTTTGACGTAAAAATCGAAACCAGCCCATATTACAACCGTCAAAACGATGGTAATTTCGGATAATACATCCTAAAATGTATTTAAGTAATGAATTTTATAATTCCTTTCATAATAATAATGATAATAATTCATTGACTTAAGACCTTTAAATTATGGGATATGAGTTGCTCAGATTACAGAGTTTTAACAGCTCGGGCTGGATATAGTTGTATTATACTAGATTTTGTTATTTTTGCTGCATACAAATAGTGACTCTATTCTCTTAATGATAAGTGATATCTCGTCCGGTATCAATTTACTTTCATAAAAAAAGACGTTTTTCGCCTATTTATAAGACAAATTTCACTTATGTTTGAGCGGTATTTTTTTAGAGTAAATATAAGTGTATATATTAACTTATTCACTAGTCAAATTCACTTGCTCGTATGTGAAAAGTTGGTTCACACATTCGAACAGTAATATTTCAACTTATTCAGATTTAGAGGGTACCACGAACTTGGTAAATTTACTTTCTTGATAAGACTATTTAAATCAAATTCAACATTACCAAACAACATTAGGATATATTTTATTTTCTGACACAAAAAAATATGTTTACATAAGTAAAATTCAATCTCTGGATTGTATAGAATATCATAAAAAAAAATCTTTATTTCAACCCGTTTTTTTGAAAAAAATGTTCCCTATCCCTCTATTTAAAAAAAACGGGGGGTTTCACCCCTGAAACGTAGTAATTGTATTGTAGATCCTTTGCTGATATCATAGCTCTCATACCCGAAAATGCATTTGTTTTATGGTATGATAATCGTTAACTTACTGAAATTGCAAACATACTCAACTTTTAGGGATTTTGCTTCAGAATTTTACAAATTCGTTTCTACTTTTGAAAAAGATAAAAATGTTAAACATTTAAACTACTGCTTTTTTTTAGTCAATCCGAGTTTTAATAATTATGTTAATTTTTTTTCGATGTGGTACTTTATATGCAAGTATTTAATTTATCTTGACGTTTTCATCGAATTTCAGGTACGCGTAAAAGCTTTGGTTTAGCTAAGAAACAACTCGCGCTTTTACGCATACTTAAAATTAGATGAAAACATCAAAATAAATTAAATACTTGCTTATAAAGTACCACATAAAAAAAAAAAAAAAATTACCATAATTATTTAAAAGTTGTAATTTTTATCCGATTGTAATAAACAAAGACTAGTTTTCTTCGTCAAGTACATACCTACAATTTCACCATCTTTGATTCGCTAAAAAAAGTCATGTTTATTGTTAAACAGAGATTGTATGTATTTAGAAAGAAAAATACTGGTGTTCGTTTTTCACAATTGGATAAAAATTAAAACTTTTTGGATACAAATAGGGTTTTTTTTTCCTTTACACGATATATTGATGGATAAATTAGGGAAAAATTTGATGAAAAAACTACGATGTACCTTGTGTATTTGACAGTAACACACATCAATATGAAAATGATTATATGCTATTTGACTAAAGGATATAGCTTTTCTTATGCATAGCTATATGTTGGAAAACAACTACCTTAAAAGAGTGATATTAAATGCTATAATATTAACACTATTGTCTTACAACTTATTAAACAAATTCCAATAGTTCAAGTGAGAGAACAAACATTGTTGAGAGTCATTGAACATCTGTTTATAATTTCAGATTGCTTGTAACTTATGCAAAAAAGAAAATCTTGATGATTATTTTTAAGTTACACAAAGAGGATGTATTTGTAGCTCAAAAGCAAAACTTCGCAGAGAAAAATCCAAGAAGAAAAGTGATACATAGACACGTTGAGGATCAAGAGAAAAATAAGCTAATAATAATCACTCGACGAAATACGTATGTGGGTGGGTGTGCGTGTGTAAGTGCGCGTCCGTACTGTGTTGGCCCGCACGAGGGGCCTCGATTCATCAATTTTGATACCACGTTTCCGTGTGGAATTTTGCCGTGGTTGTTTGCTCGCAGCACGTCGAGAGAACCACGAACACAATTGATTAATTAAAGGAAAAAGGTAAACGCGAGGCTTGAAACTGAAGCACCGATACGAGCTGACTACCACGCATCAACAAAGATTATTTGATACCGCGAAACAACTAGAGCCCGCTCTGTACAGATTCCCGTCGGAAGCCGAACTCGTACTAATTATCGACCGAATTTTCCAAAATCATCGTGTCTCAACCGTCGGCCCTCTCCCCCCGCTTTGACTCTCCCTTTCTAACGCGCAGCAATTAGCAACGATTAGTACACCTCGGGTCATAGGTCACGCGCTGCAGTGTCCGGTGCGTGAATATATATTTAGGTGTATAGGGGTGAAAACGAATGAAAAAAAATATGTTCGATTTTTGCCGTGAATTTGATGTGCTGCTGAGCGTGTACGTGCTGCGAGGCTTCGTCCCCCTCCGCTCTCGTAGCGGTACTCGATTTTTAGTCGGTTTCGACTAAACATGCTCCCCCTGTTGCGAGAGCAATTAGCAAGATCCGATAAGTTCGATTATTCGATTGTTTGGTATCTCCGATTTCGATTGTGAGTAACGTGTGAGAATGCGTATATACGAGTGTGTGTAATAATTACAAATTGATTTGACATAAGACAATACAATTAAATGTGTGTTCCGTGCGATACATTGAAATTTTAATCTTCCGATTCGACGATCTCGATAATGGACGTCGTTGAAGGATGTAGTTGAAATGACGATTGGTGCGATAGTGACGATTGGTATGATGCTATCGGCGCCCAGTGTGGCAAAAACGACTTTTTGAGGACAAAAATTGATCCATTGAACAATTTTAAAGATAAAAACAAAACAAAAAATACTGCGATACTCGTGAAATGATGTTTTATGATAAACCACTGCTATAATATGAAATTTGTTGAACATATCCACGAAAAAAATTACATTCTCAATAAATCGATCGTTTTATGCTTTAGATTTTCATACAAACTCTAACAAGTTTATATTGCTGGTTGAGCTAATGCATTTTGCATGGTTATATTTTTTTTCGCAAAAGGCAATAGTTTAATCTACAACTTAACCTCAAATTTTCTAAAAAAGACTTTTTTCAGACCAAAATCGATCCGTCGAACAATTTTAAAGATAAAAACAAAACAAAAAATACTACAATACTCGTGAAATGTTTTATGATAAACCACTGTTATAATATGAAATTTGTTGAACATAACCTCAAAAAAATTATATTCTTAATAAATTGATCGTTTTATGCTTTAGATTTTCATACAAACTCTAACAAGTTTATATTGCTGGTTGAGCTGATGCATTTTATATGATTATGTTTTTTTTCGCAAAAGGCAATAGTTTAATCTACAACTTAACCTTAAATTTTCTAAAAACGACATCTTTCAGACAAAAATCGATCCATCGAACAATTTTAAAGATAAAAACAAAACAAAAACCGCTTCCAATCCATTGGCACAAAGCTTCCTCAAATTTTTTTTTTGCTATTATTTTATTTTTCTGTAACTATATCTTTTTAAAATATCATTCTTTTTTAATATAAAAGCTTCAATTGGGCAATAACGATCTTTCACATGAATTTGCATGCATGAATAGTCCTTTATACTAGAAAAAACAAATTCTCTGAAAATGTATTCGTTTTTAGCTATCAAAATCAATCTCACGATGGTAAAATTACACTCTCAAACGGTAATATTTCAAATTGCTAGTAATTTTATACATTTTTCTAGTAATTTTACTACACTTAACAAGATTCGGATGATTTCTACACTAAACGTAGTAATTATAAACTTATTTCTTTTACAGTTGATGAGAGAGAAGGATAAGTTATGAAAGCTCTATATTGATTGTTATTAATGTATAATTCCTGTACTAATTACTGTACTGTGTCATCTGTAAACTTATAACCATGAACAAAATATTATTTCAAAATAAATGTTTATTCAGAATCTGCCTCTGACCGTAACTTTTGCTGATAAAACATTTTTTCTTACAATCGAAGAAAATTTAAAATATAAAATTATCATAGAAACATAGCGGAAAATTGAATTATTTAAAGTTATTTTGTGAGTGCTTATTTTCAGGATATGATGGCTTCATTTATATTGTACGTAATTTTAGCGGTTGATAACAAAAAAAATATTCAAGAATAATTTTCGTACCTTTTAGTTTTTTAAAAGCATGGTGCGCTCCTGAAAGTAAAAAAAGCACTTGCTACTAATATAACTTGTTATGCTCTATTGATCATAATTATTAATAATTTAATAAAAAAAATTTTCCTTAAAAAATTCGAAAAAACTATTTAAAAAAAAAAAATCGTAGTAACGAAATTAGGGTATACAACTCAAATTTCTTTCTGGACAGCTAAGAGGATGGAAAAAAATATGAATGAATATTTTCATCATCACAATTCTAGACGTTTCTAAAAAAAATTATACCGATTTTTCATAAAAAACTTGGTATTTCTTTCATGAAAACTAAAAAAAATAACTTATCAAGATAATTAAAAATTAAAAATAAAGCTTGTTTAAAGCTTTATCAGATGCTACAATGTAGAAATTCGAGTAAGGTTTTTGTACCCTCAAACAAGTAAAAAAAACCGTTTTCAACAATAAAAATCATTCGCACCCCGTCGCCGTCTTCAGCGCCGCGTGGTGACTTGAGCACGAACCGAGGAGTCGGTGCAAAACATCAGCTGATCCACTCCCACAGTATGGATAATGCCTCAATTATGCCAAATTCTAATTATGAACTGCATGCTGACCTTCAAATTTTGATAGGGGATCAAGTGCAGGTCTAGAGCTAATAGATAATCAAAAGTTTTGCCTCACGGAAGTATTTGGTGAGTCGTGATAGCGTTTTTCATTCGGTGAGTCGAGTCGGTGCCCTGCGCTTGCGATATTTATGCATG
>JAPYYV010013819.1:0-15976 GCA_030522625.1 Copidosoma aretas
TAGTAAAATTTCGGCTAAATTATAATTGTCATCATTTCGTGCGCCCGCAGTTGGCTGTATTTTATTGAGTTGCGCCAGCGGTTTATTTTGCATGTTGCCTGTGTCATGCATTGGCCGTACTATTTAATGCTGTATTTTTTCGCTTGCATCTACGCTATTCGTTCGTGAGGTGTGGCTCACTGTATAAATTTTCAGGTGACTCCCGTTCGCTGCACTTCGGCTATGCTTCTTTTGCGGGCGCACTGTTTATATCTTTGCTTACTGCCGAATCACGCTTGACGCCTGGGGACTGCGACGAGCGTCTTGGAAATTTAAAGTCTCCGTGTGTACGTCATGCGTCTTATCGTTAGGTGAGTCAGTTATGTTGTACGGTGGCCCTCCGTTCTTATAACTAGGATTTCTACCGCCGTAATTTCCAGAATCATGATTATAATTATACCTGCTATTGTTGCGGGTGCTATTATTCTTTTTTTCGTAGCCATCGTTAGCATTATTCCAGTTTTGCGTGTATGTAATATAGCTCCTATTATTATTATTTCGCGTATTGTTAAAATTACCTCCTCTCTGGTAATTCTGATTGTACCGGTTGGGTTCTCGCATTTTGATGCAATCTTTTTTTTCCCTTTCGGCATCTTTTATCAGCGTGCGATATTCGTTCGTGTTGTCATTTTTGTGCTTACAATACGCGCAATTTTTGTCCTGTTCCTTCTTTTCATCTTAAGTCGGTTGAGCATTTTCAGTTCCTTGAGTATTTTTATTTTCTGTATTGACTAGCGGTCGCGTTAAAAGATTGTCGCTTTCGTCTCCGTATAGGTTTGACTCGTAGTTATCGTTTGCACCCTATTTCGGTGAATTCGTTATTTTTATCCGGTTATAATTACCTGGTAATATTTTATCGTCTTGTAGTCTTACTAGGGTTACGCTTATGTAGGCAGTTTGTCCTCCCGGAGTAGTGTAGCGTAGGGCAATTTTGCTTTCTATATTTAGCGCCACTACTAGTGCTTCGTCTATTATTCTAGGACTAAGGCATGTTACATTGCGGTTACATGGGGCCCGTAGTCCATAGCAAAATTGTTTCATTGCTTCTTTCTCGGTGCTGTCTTTTAGTAAAAACTTTTGTGTAGGAGAATAAGTTGGGTTCGAGTCATAAAGTGTTATTATTCTATTATGTAGTGCTTGAACGCGATCGCAGTAGGATCCCACATGTTTTCCTCCTTGCTGTGTGATCGTTTTTAATTTGTTAAAAGTTTCGTGGCATTACTGATGCTTGCGTTTCTGTTTTTTAGTTCCCTTAAGAATCCCTCAATCGACGTAAATTGTGCTAGACGTGGTATAAACTCGGCTGCTTTTTCTTTTAGCCTGTTAGCTAATGTCCCAATAAAAAATTTCTTATAAAGTGGCCCTACTGTCCAAGCTACAGTCCTCGTCATTTGTACAAAAAGAGGAAGTTTGACTGGGTTGCCGTCGAATATTGGCATATTGCTGGCTAATTGTCGTAATGAGATAAAGCAGTCTGTTGAGGGCGCGTCTGTGTTTGATTTATTATATCATGCGGAGGCAGGATAAATCGATTTTGTGTATCTGCCTGGTCATTATCCGTTCAATTTGAGGTTAATGTATCTATGAATTGATGTTGCTTCATTAAATTATTTGTATTATAGTGGTTCCTACTTTGACTAGTATTGTTACTTGGTCTAGCTTTTTCTTGTGTCTGATTTTGGGCGTAAGTGTTCCATTGATATCTTGCGTCTGCATGCACTGCGTTTGCTTCCATGCTATCGATCGTTTGATTGTATTCCGGTCGGACGGCCATATTAGTTATTTTAGGGAGTGTTTCGCTCATTACGTGGTGTGTCTTAGAATGCATGCTTTTCTGTAGGATGACCTGACCCGTTTGACTGCGCTATTTTTTTTCTCTTGCTATATTGAAGGTTAAAATTTTTATCATTTTTATCATAAACATTTTATGTGTTTTGTTAGCTTTTTGCCATTCCTCCCATGATTCTGGGTCGTGTTCTAATGTTATTCTAATTATTTTGTCCTCTGTATTGTCTGTCGAAACTTGTTGTATGTTAGTGAAGGTCTGTTTCCCATGCCTCGCTCATTTCGGTTTCATGTGTCATTTAATTTTATTTTTCTTTCTACTCCTTTCTTTGTGAGTATTTGATGGCTGTTAAAGAATCCAGATTAAGTTTCACGGCTTTTCGCTTATCACCTTGTCCTGACTGTTTCGTGTTATTTACAGGGCGTTGCCTGAGATGGTTTTGAGCTTTCTATTTAGAGTATATTATTTCTCTTACTTTGTTTTTTTTCTCTGTAGGGTTAAGTTCTGCTCTTTGTTCAATCTTGACCGCTTGTATTTAGTATTTATTGGGTATGGTCGGTTCGAGTTCGTTTTCGTGTTTTTTTTTGAGCTACAATTTTGCTTTTGGACCGGCTCAGATGCCTGCAAGGGTTTTCGAGTGTCCCGGATGTGTATATCAAACAATGTTGGCTCAAGTTCGCTTATAAATAGCTGGGTGTTTTCTGTTTGCCGTTTCCAAGCGGGTAAATGAAAAATTTTTTGGGTCGGTACTGAGAGTGAATGTTTCTTTGTTCTTTCTTTTTTTCGTCGTGTCAGATGGTGACGGAACTTACTTTTGTTATTCTACTTTACGACCCGCATATAAAGTCTAATTGTATGGGTTTGACAATCATGCAATAATCTTTGTTTGAATTTTGTCTGTGTTCTTTTTGTTTTTTGGATGAGGCACGTTATTATTACTGATATTATATGCTTTTTTTTCTTGAAGTATAAATATAATTTTGATATAAATTTAATTATAAGTGGTCACTAAATTATTAATTAATATTCTGGTTGTTGGGGAAACGAAGTTCTGTTCTGCTTGCTAAAGAAAAAATTTTTCAACGCGATTTGGGTAGGCATAGAATAAATTAGTAGCATTTACTCACGGGTGTCACTTTTAATATAGTGTGGGTTGAGCGGAAAAAAAAAGGTGTAAGTGTGTATTGTAATCGTATTTTTTTTTTCGTAGTTAAAGAAGTTTTTTTGGTCATAATAATTTACGTTAGTTTTCTTGTCTTCTTATATCGTCATAAAATTTGAGCATGCATATATTTCGTTATTATTTATTAATATTTATCATTTTGTGTAATCATGCGATTTATTTGAAAAAAAATGTAATAAAGTGCCTTTTCCCTTAACTTTCCCAGGGGTCGTAAAATTTATATCTGTATATATATTAAGGGTTTCTGTATTTTTATGTACTTACCATGTAGTAGCTATCTAAACGGCTAATAGTGCTTCACCGGACCGCATTTTTCCTTTCTGTTGATCTAGATGTCGATCACCTTGAGCTTCTTTTTTTTTCTCTCCTGATAGGCGTTGTAGTCCCATGTCTGGTGTGCTGTTTAGCTCCGTTGTCTTGGAAGTCTCTCGCTGGCTTGGCTTTACGTTGTCCCTTTTTTTTCTTTACTTCTCTGACCCTAATTTTCTTTGGCCACTTGTTTAAAAAAAATTTTTTTTGTCCCTACACTCAATTTTTGTCTCGCGGTACTACGCTGTGTGCGCTTTTCAACCGATATTGCTTTTGACACCAAAAATTCTCCTGTTACGTGGGTTTGTGGTCGGTTAGGTGAACGCGAAATAATAACTCAGTAAGGACTATCAACTTTCTTTTAATATTCTTTATGACCGAGGAAAGAGCCAAGGGGAGCGCGGTAATTAGGAGGCACGTCTGCCACTCTAGAGAGTCCCGATTCTTCTCCTTCTTCTTTACTCTCTGACCCGACTCTAGAGTTCCGCTTCTCCTTTCTCTTGGTCATTCGTCCGTATCTAAGGTGGTGGGGCGCGTAAGTATTGGTATGCTATGTATACCGTACGCCACATAAGGTTGTAATATTATTTAAATCTAATGGTAATTTAAAATTTCTATGACTTGTCATACCCTTTGGAAGAAGTATTGACGCAATACCTGTCCAAGCCATTGACATAATTTTAAATTTTGTTAGTATATAATAATAAATTATTGTTTTGTATAAAAATGTTTTTTCAGATCCTTCTGCACCATCATAAAAAAAAAATATTATTATTTCTGATACAAATACATCTAAAAAAAAACTTTTGTTCCTCGTTTAATTTAGAGTACAAAACATTAAAAATTATTTTACTGTATTCAATTTCTACAAAATTTTCCGTAAATTTTTCTGTATATTTTTTCTACATCTCATCACCCTGAATGTTTATGGCAAGTAAAAACCATGCAAATAATTTTCTCACTTGATTTAATACCATAATAACACTTGCTTTTTCAAAAATATTGAAAATTTGGAATTCATGTTCAATAAGACCCATACATACTGCAGTTTCTACTAAAGTGTCGTATGATTTCCCTTCGCATGTTGTTAAATCTTTCAATGATGTTTAACCAATTCTTTTGTTTGATAATAATTTCAAGAAGAATACTTGTTAATTTAAAAAAAAAAAAATATTTAATCCACCTAATGCATTATGTTTCCTACAACGTTGTAGCTTTTTTCATTGTTTCTTTTTTTTGTTGAAAATATAATGTTCAGGAATATTTACATACTCCAAATTTTTAGCAAAATCATCTATTCTATTCAATGAAAATTATTCTGTTCGTTGTGATTTATAACTATCTACACATTCAGAAATTTATGATTCTTAGAATACAATTTTCTGTCTAATTTCAAGATGAATAGGCAAATTAGCTACGCTATGGCTTCCACCGCAAATAGCATATTCTTGTAAGCGCTATTCTGCTATTATCAAACCTAAATAACGTGCATCAACATACTGTTTTATTAAATCGTAAATTTTAATTTTAGAATCAATTTCTTTTTGTATTTCACAAAATGCTTTATCGTTTCCTTGATAAATATAATTATATACGTACGTTATACTCTGTATTGATGCACAGTAATCAACATTTATATGACAATTATATTTCATCAATAAAAATTTATTATACGGTATAATTATTCGATTATCAACTAAAATTTTTTTATCACTATTTTTTATTCTATCTATAATATTATATAAAATTTTTTTTTTTTTTGTACTCTGGACAATCATTTTTTTTTATAGATGTATTATCATTCAAATTTTTCGGAAAAATCTGGTTAGGAATTCTTTCATTTGTACTTACATATGGACTATAAATATTATGCGAGCCCTGCGACATATGTTTAATAACTAATTTTTTCGCTTTTCCTTATTGGTCGGAATCTCTGAAGATATATTATTATCAATATCATCAGGTGCTATAATTTTTTTATCAATATGCAACGTTCCCAATATGTAAGCGATTGGTAAAACTCTTTCTTGAAATTCAATATTATAAACATAAGATATTATTTTATTGAATAATTTTTTTTTTGTTACATCATCCAAAATATACTGTAACTTTGTATAAAATAGTCTTACTGTTATATTAGGTATATCGTTTGGTAATGTGTTTTTCGGAAAGTCTTTTAAAACATTTTCAATTTCCTTTAACTTTGGATTACATGTAATAGTTATAAATATATCTGATCTCCCACATTTTCGCCTAAACACCATTGCATCTTGAAAATACTGTTGCATATACCGTTATCCTCCTATATAACTTGAAGGTGAAATAAACGGGTTTCCTATTCTATCTTTTTTTTCCAAAATTGTGTGTGATATTTGATGCACTACTTAAAATTTGATCGACCAAGTCCTGATACCATTTAATACGTTAATTTCTTTGATTATTCCTTGAAAAGTTCATCTGATTACTTTCAACCATGATGAAATCATGTAAAAAAAATTTTTGTGTTATTCTTCCTGATTTAAATAAGGGATCGAATATTACAATTGTTGGTCAGTAAGACAATCTGTATGGGTAATACTGTAACACTAAAAGCATTTTATTCTTTGTATTCAAATTTTTTTAATAATTTGTACTTCAACCGAAAGCCCCAGGGGAAATAGTATTGGGAAAACCATGGGATCGACATGTTTAGATAATTGGTTTATATAAGTATGAGTTGGTACATTTTGAGGAATATTTTTCGGATAAATACATAACTTAAAATCATCAAATATTGAATTTTTAGACACTATTGTAGCACGATATTCTGCTATCATAAGTTTATTACATCCATAATTATTTTCGCCGTTTTGGCGCGAAAAATAAATCTTATATTCTGGTAATGTTTGAGATTTTGTCATGTTATATAAGTATTTATAACTATAGAAAAATTATGAAAGTTAGCACCTAATAAAGACGGTCACTTTGGTGGGGGTTGGCGCGCGTAGCGTGCAGGGAGTGTATATATATATATATATATATATATATATATGTACATATATATACTATCGTCACTCGGCTGCGGCAGTGGCCGTTTTGATTATTAGATTGATAAATAATTGTAAGCTTGCTACGGTGTTTGACAGTTTATGTGAGTATAAGCATTGTGAAAATGCTCCCTTAATTTTTAATGTATTTTAGTATATTCGTCCTGTGTTTATTGTACACTCTCATAACCACATCTGAGAAGTCTGATGCCATAACAAATTTGAGTGGCTATTAGCATTAGAGTAAGAATGTATGTTATAAGTATGATTTTATTTTTCTAACGCTGTAAAAAAGATTTGTATGATAGTATTTTTTGTTCTGATGGTAATAGCAAAACAAGATGATGTTTATATGATATCTTGCATGCATTATCCCCTACTGATTGTATCAAGTTTAATTAAGTCATGTTTGATCGTATTTTTTAACTCCTGCATTACAACAATAGTATAAATAGTAAAAAAATAATTATTACTCCATACAAAAACAAACAGTTCTAAAAAGTAGTTCGTACAACCATGTGTATTCAATTTTGTTTAAAAAATTCATGATAAAAGAAAAATAGACTCTTTCCACCTTTTATATAATTTCCCAAGTTGTAGCGAAACAAAACCATCTTTAATAATTTTATGCAAGAGGACTGTAATTAGTTCTTACAAATAAAATATATTCATTCCTTAAAATACAATATTTTTGATTAAGTTATTTATTTAAAGTAAAACCAAATCACAAAATTACCCATAAAGACAGATAAGATGTCTTCTTGTAAACATACTTTAATCTAGACATATATTCTCTCCATGTGCCTTTATACCATGTGAGTTCAACGTTAGTCATATGTTTTCAACTATCAGATGACTTTTTTTATCTTTTTTACTTGTACAAATGTTTGTGGCCCATAGAATTCCAGTTATCAGTAAAAAATTTAGACATGCGGTCCTTACCGTCCATTTTCAATTTTTTGCCTGAGACTTTTTAGCACTTGGAGAATTCATATTTTTCAACAAAATAGTATTGAGAACGACTCAATTTTTATGAAAAAATTTTGCAAAATTATAGAAAAAAAGTTACAGTTGAAAACAAGTTTTACTGCTCACCTAACTCCGGATACAATGAAAACATAAGTTTCTATTATTCATCACTTTCTAAAAGCTTTGATCACAATGCAAGCTCCATATAACAAAAGTTCTTCAGAATTTAATTCGACTTTAAAAGAAACAACTTTTAAAAATGTGTCTTATATAATTGTATAGATAAAGTATGAAATTTTTTTGAATTTTGTTTCCATTGTATCCGGACTATCCGGAGTGATGCAAACATTAAAACTTGTTTTCAGCTCTATCTTTTTTTCTATGATTTTGTGAAAATTTTTCATGAGAGCCAAATAACTTAAAATACTATTTTGCTGCAAATTACGAATTATCCTAGCGCTAAAAAGACCTAGGAACAAAATTTCAAATGGACGGTAAGGACCGCATAGCTAGATTTATGAATTTCTACTGACATTTGAAATTGTGTGTGATTCAAATATTAGTACAAGAAAATAGAATTGATAAAATCATCTGATGATTAAATGTGTGTAGTAAATGATATACTTACAACTACTGTGGTCCGCATTGCACACATAAGGAATAAGGTTGTAAATATAACTGTGTCCATATGAAAACATGTCAGCTATCTTTATGGGTAGATTTGATTTGTTTCCACTTTTAATTAATGTCTTATATGATCAAAGATGATAAATTGTTAGGAATAAATAAATTCACTTTGGAAGAACAAGTCTCAGTACTCTAACATACAACATCTGATTGTAATTTTGTGGCTATAACTTTAAAAGTTTATATTTAGATACAGCAGTGACAGCCATGTGTCTCTACATAAAACTAAGACCTTTTAAATATAATACTTCTTCAGGCTGACATATTATTTTATTCATTAACATACACATGCTATAAACAGTAACTTTACTTTAATCTTTCATAATAAATCTCTATGCTACTTAAACCTATTTGAAAAAAGTATTATCCTTACTTATGTCATAGTTAGTTCTTCAAAGTTTTGCAATAATGGCAACTAAAGCAAACGCAAAACAATACTATAATAATAAGTATAATAGCAAAATAAGATAATCATAATACAAATAATACAAATAAAATATTAATACTCATCACAAAATCAACAATAATAACAATTAAATTATAAGAACAACTGATGCCTTACTACTTTCAAACTAACTCACTCACAATTACTATTTATTTAAGAAATCTATACATGTGTTTTTTGCAACATAATTTGATGAATGTACTTAGTATGGAGAACGATAATGGGAATTTAGGTATGAATGGTTCCGAAGAGGATTATTTTTTAGTCGATCCTTTAAGTAACTCCTTACCATCACCAACTTATTTGAGATCTAATCATTTGTCGTCACATAATTTAGTACAAGTTTTTCCAATGATCACTCCTGAAAACCCTTTAACTCACGAGTCCAGCTCACATATTACCGGACAATAAAACAATTGCACTGATGGTATACCTATTAACATGTGTATCACATATATCTTAATCATACGATAATATTTACTTGAAATAACCGTTTTTATTCATACTTGGTACAAATGCTTACATGTCAGTTATATCCGGATGGAAGATTAAATCTAATTATTTCAAAAGAAGATCATGGATACATTTTTTATTAACTCCTTAATGCAGGTAAGTTACATTTCCCGCGCGATAACAACCCTTATCAAGTATTTCGAAAAAATGGTGAGGTCCAATTCTTGCTTATCGATTTAAATGGAATCTAGAAAATAAGCAAAAGCTCCTGGAAACCAAAAAAACTACATATTTTGACAAAAATTAGCTAGCTAAAAAAATACTGTTTTAAAAATTTGCAAGAACTGATTCTTTCGAGTGATTCTTTGCTTACGTACAGGAGGAAAGAGATTCACTGCTTTAAGCTACAACTGATATAAAAGCTATTTATTTTCTACGCTGCATGCCTTTACGGCCATACATTGTTATTCACGGAGAAAATATTTGTAATCCAAACAGTGTTCACGTCACTATTGGCAGTTGGACGTAATAAGTCGAGTCTTTATTTAAAGATGTAGACTGAAAATCCCTGGATGTCTTTAGAGTAAGGCGTGTACCGCATACAAAGGGTTGGAATCACAGGAAATGCAGTGAATCTAATAGACGCCTTAGGATAACAACTGGTGTGATTAGACCTATACCTAACAAATGAATACAAGCGTAACCCAAACTTATTCTTTAAGTTTTATTTCAAGGAGGGTTAGATCGTTATATGCACACATGTTTCTGGACATAGAGTCCAATATATAATTACTAGTGAATACTAATTTGTTCATGCATAGTGCTTTTGTTACTAGTTTTTATGTATTGCAAAAATGCGTTTTTATACCTCGCTATCAGTTATGTATTGGGACATAGTTTTAAGTAATTAAATATAATAAAATGAGGAGTTTTTTTTCTATTTTTTACTATAGTACTTATAGTTAAACTTCTTCTTATAATTATTGTAAAATACTTTTAAAAATGGCCAGTACAAAGAGCAGTAACTAATATACCAAATGAAAAGTAGCCCTTGATCATGAAATGATTAAATATACATTGAGTGCACAATAATCTATTGCAATCCAAAAAAGCTGTACAAAGCATTATTGTTTTATTTCATGATTTTTTAAATAATTTTTTTTTCCTGCTCATTCAAAAACAATTTGAAATCGATTTCAAGTATGCAGCCGATAGTCAATCATACTATATGGCCTAGTTTTTACTAGAAAACAAAAAAACTTGTTTATTGATTACTTGACTGAGCATTAAAGATTTTCAATGTATGAAAAAAAAGAGTTCTACGAACGTCCAGATAATTTTGAAGTAGGAGTAAATGACTGCGATGAGACAAATAGATCCGGTACTAAAATACATAAATTGATCACGGCAGTTCATATTCCCTTAAAATATAGTTTAGAAATGTAGTTGGAAAAGATTGGTCTGCACGATAGTATGCAAAAACATATGGATAAGTTACGCGATGATAAAAATGAGTTACGTAGCGCAAGGGAAATTACGGAATAACGTATATTTGCCATTGTATAAAAATAAAGAGGTCTACCCTTTAGCGGTATACTTTGATGAGATTTAAACGGGGAACCCTCTTGGAACTCATAGTGGTGAACAAAAGTTAGGTGGTATATATTGTTGGGTACAGAGTTTACAAGCCAAAGAATGTATAAATCGCCGCGTTTTAAAAGTGTTGCTAGGTGTTGTTTTGTTGTTCAAGAATACTAGTCAGTCGAGCTTGTAACCTCGAGCTGTTTGCTTCTGTTCGTTTCTCTCGATAAATTTTGGTTTCGTTTCTATAAAGTAACGAGTTTTATTGTTACTCGCAATCGTAACAATATGTTAAATGATATTTTTTACCTTCTGCTGAAGTATCTAATGTAGAAAGTGTTGTATTATGAACTATTTGTCTGGCAAAACACTAGAAAAAATTCAGTAGTGAGAGATTTTTTTGCAAACTAATCGAAGAACTGAATTTTCTTTCAAAAGAGGGGCTTTTTATCAATATTAATAATGTAACGCGCCAAATGTACTTCCAATGCATATTAATTTTAATGGTGACAACCTTGGTATTAACACTATTTACGGCTTTGTTCAAAGTTTTTCTGCAATTGTGTATTGTAGAATATGCGTTGCACCAAAAAAAGATTGCGAAAAAATGTTCCATGAAAATCATGTTCTAATCAGAACAGCTAGACCTTATGATGCTGGTGTTTAAAAAAACCTTCAAACTAACTAGTATTCCGAAACGTTGTATTTTCAATAATATAGCTGATTATCATATTGCTCAGAACTTTACAGTTATAATTATGAGTTACCTCCACGAAGGTATCGCCAATAATACAGCAAGTACAATATTAGGTGCCTTAATAAACGAACAAATCTTGACAATTAAGGTTATAAATGAAAGAATCAAGTCATTTAATTACGGGAATTTTGAAAAAGAGAACCAACCAAGACAAATATTTTTAAAAGATGGCTATCACCGAAAACAGATTACGTTAAAGCAAAGTGCATCGGAGATGATTTGTCTAGCCAGATTTTCAGGCCTGATGATTGGAGACTTGATACCGCCAAAAAACACTTACAGGAAACTATGTAGATGCTTGAGAAAAATAATTGGATTTGTAACGTTGCCAAGAATAAGATTAAGTCAGACAAACAAAGTAGAAAAATTAATAGAAAAACATAATTGTTGGTATAACTTTTTTTTTCGGAGTTTAAAACCAAAGATACACTTGTGGTTGCATTATATCCGTACTATACAGTTAAACGGTCCCGTTGTGCATTCCTTGTCCGATATTTTCGAACGAATGAATAAAAAAATGAAGGACATAACTTATGCAACCGTTTTAAGTAATAATCTGCTTTTGACGATAACAATAGGACATCAACTACAAGTAGCTTACCGAAAAGTATGTGATTTAAAAGTGACAAAACAAATTTCTCCTGGTTCAATTATATCAGAAAATGCACAATATAGTTGTATAAAACAGCTACAGTGCATAAAAAAAACTTATCAACCTATTTTTCTAAACAGTGTCATGATTCTTGGTCAAGAAATTGATCAGGGTTTATTATTATAATTAAATTTATAGGTAAGGGACCGCAGTTTGGAAAAATAATTCATATATTTCACCGAGAAAAACTACTATTGGCTGTAATGCCATTTGATACTGTATATTTCAATAATTATCACCATGCTCATTGCGCTAAATTCACAAGTAGGCAAATAGTAATCGATGTATCGAAATTACCAAAATTACCACCTTGTCAATACACGGTAAAATTAAATGACGAAATAATAATGACTAGATACAGCTTGTAAATAAAATATTTAAATGTATACTAAGCTAATAAGGCATTCTTCAATAATCATAGTAATTATCCTATATATATCGTACACAAATGGAAATTTATTATTGTTTTTCAAGAGAAATTTTTTAATTTTTACAAAAAAATTGGTAATAACATCATTTTTTATACGATAAAACTATAAGAATTCATTGGTTAAACATAAGCGATAAACATCATTTATCCAATCTAGAGTACTTGGTAGTAAACTATCAAACAGATTTTTTTTACATAAGTTATCGTCTATTGAATGCAGTGTAAGCTTGAACTTATCATTGATTCGAAAACTCTGTAATTTATAATGTTACTTAGTTAATGATCAATATTCTATCCCACGTATGAATAGTCTTCCAGACTCTAGGATGGATTTTGCAAGTAATTTGTGGAAATAGTGCAGTAATTGCTGTAAAACAATAATTAACAAAAATAATAAACTTAATCAAATACATGAGTCGTAATTTTTTATGAATTTTATCGTGATTTTCGAAAGATTACACGGAAAAGAGATCTATAAAGTTCTTATTTATCCATTCGATAACTTCTCTCCATGTGTTTTGTGCATCAGGGTGTATATACATCTGTAAGTGATCAAGTGAAAATTTGATTTCTTGTATTCTTTTTCTTTTGAGCTACAGTTTTTTTTTTGGGTTTTTAAATTTTGTTTTTTTTTTTAAACTATTTTACAATATAATATTCATTGTATTTTTATCAAATATTCGAAATTACCGTCTTTTTTTATTGCTGTAGAGATATATACAAAATTAAAAAAAAAAAAAAATATAAAAATGTTGGTATATTAAATACTAGATCACATACTTGTGCACTCTTTGGTTAATTATTTCCTAAAAGGAGGTTATGATAAAATGATAAAAATGACTAGAGCAATATCGTTTATATTTTGTCAAGCATTTTTTAACTATAAAGAAAATGTATGGAAGTATATAAAACAATACTTTGATACCCTTCCGACAACAGCAGAAAAAGTTACTGGGGACCACCATTTAATTAGCGCCTAGAATGTCTTCATAACTATTTTTAATATATAAATATGATTTTCATTACAATTATTTCTCCTCTTGTATTTAGGATATCAATTTTCTTTAAACTTTTTACGTAATGTAAAAGTTTTCTGAAAATTCTTTCTGCAAATTTTTGTGTTTTTATCATATGATGTAGTATTTTTACTGTGTGGCCCATGAAGCATGTGTTTCATAACCAATTTTTAAAAAATGTGTTATTATTGTTTGCAATCTCAGCAGAAATATGTTTATCTATTCGTTCAGGTGTTATCAATTTATCTTTCGAAAGTCATAGTATAAGAATATGTGCATGAGGTGATCATCGTTCTTAAAATTCAATGGTTTAGACATATGCAATAACCTTATCAAAGATATCTTTTTATTATTATCTAATATAGACTGTAATTTTGTTTGAAAAAGCCTTACGGTTATGTTCGAAATATTATTTGGCATTGTATTATTTGGAAATTCTTTCTAAACTTGACTTATTTATTCCTATAGTCGATTACATGTAACTGTTATAAATAAATCTGGACTTTCATGCTTTCTCATGATTGACATAGCATCCTGATAATGTTGTCGCATATATCTTGGTCCTTTTATATATGTTGATGGTGAAATATGAAGATTTTTAACTTTTCCATTTTCAAAATTGTTCGAAATATCACTAGCACTATTTATTACGTGATCCAATAAGCTTTGATAACACTCTATTCTTAAGGACTTTCGATCATCTCTAAAAAAATTTATTCTATCACTTTGGACCATCGCATATGCATGTAAAAGTAATTGTCGTGTGAGTCTTCTTTCATGTAACAAGGGATTACAGTTTTGTAATTTTGGTCCATGCGACAATCTATATAAATAATATTGTAAAATTAAAAGCGTTTAACATTCGTTTCTTGAATTTTGACTATAATAAGTACTCCAGCCTAAGTCTCCTAAACGAGACAGAAGAAATACCATAGGGTCCATGAAATGAGAAAGTTCGTTTAAATATGTGTATGACAGACCCTTTTTTGGTGAATGCTTTGCATATACACATAAATCGAGTTTATCGATTGTACCCGAATTAGAAACAATAATGGGACAATATTCTGGTACCAATGGCTTATTATATCGAAATTTTTGGTAACTATTTTTTTGAATGAAATACATTTTATAATTTGGTAAATTTTGAATGTTTGCAATTTGGTGTAAATGGTTGAAATTTTTGGAGAACGGATTTTTATTCATAATATTAGTTAAAAATTTTACATGTTCTTTGCACGAATTTGTATTTTCGTTAAATCTTTTCTCAATAGCTATTAAATTGTCGTGAATATAAAATTGACTACACGATGGTTCTTGTTTATCAGTTGGAAACTGAGGGTTGAAAGAAATATGACAAACTTGACACTGGATTTTCAAATTATAAATTGCTTTCCTGTTTTTATGAACAAAGTTTGCGTTTAAGGTAGCAAACCAAAACAAATTATTATAATATCGAATCAAGTGTCTGAAATTGTCATCGTTAACCAGAAGATTTCTCAATTTTTTGTCGTAATGACTTAATGGAGATAAAACAATTTCTCTGTTCATAGAACAATTTAATTTTTTACGCTCTTCTTTCCCAAATACAGCTAAACAATGTGGACACTCAAAATTTATTTCTCCGAAATCTGATAAATCAATCATCGAAGAATTCTTTTTTTCCGTCGCATTTTAGGAGTCTTATTCACTGTCACATTTTTGTTTAGATATTTTGTAACTTTTGAAAACGAATTTAACGAAGTAAAAGTAAACAAATAAAAAAATACCAATGTCCTAAATTTTTGGTGAAGAAAAATTAAAAAAAAAAACATTCAACTAACGATACTGTTAAAATAAAATCAATTTTTTTTTCTAACTATATCATTATTTGATGTTTCGATGATATTAAAAATCTTTCTGTACGTTCTGGTTTTAAATATACAAAAATCAAAGAATTGGTAAGGGAAAATAAGAAATGATTGTTAAAAATTTATATAATTAATTCTGATCAATATACTCGTATATTAATTAAATATATAAATTGTAAGTAACAGATAATTCAATTGGTTTTTTTTCCATACTTCGTAAATCTATATATGCAATTACGGGGGTTGGCGCACGGAGCGCGCAGGGGGCGGAGCCCAACTAGTATATATATATATAGCACCCTGGCGCCGATATGCTCGTGGTGGCTTCGTGAATTGTCGTGTACGCGCACGTCTAACTAGAACTAAAGCATTTTGTGTTTTCTAAAGTTTGTTTTCGTTTAAAATATGCTACGTTTTTTCGGCTTTAGAGGACGTCAGAGGGTAAGGTTATGTGTCCTAATAAGCCAATTCACCGTTTAACACTTTATTTTAATAATACTGAATAAAATAAAGTTAGATTCGAGGAATCAACTTTAAATTGATTACGGAATAGCGCTTAACTCTGGAAATTGCAGTAAGATAATTACGAAATATTTTAAAATAATCTTTTTCATGAGCAATAGCGCCAAGGCAACACTGAGTTTGAAAGTTTTCATAAGTAGCAAAAAATTTTTGAGAACAAAAAAATTATTTATAAGTATATATTTGGGAATTGTTGCGGGGTGAGCCAACTCCCGGTGCTCGAAGTCGTTTGCTGAAAAGAGAGAAAAGATTGTTTCGTCCCGAGAGCACACCT
>JAPYYV010013820.1:0-13702 GCA_030522625.1 Copidosoma aretas
GGCGTGCGATTTAACGGCCTCGGCTTCGCCTCGGCCGTCAAACCATCGCACGCCCGGAAATCCAACTTTCTGGCCTTGTATCGTAATCTACTATTGATCGTATTTAACCATTATAGAGTGTGTTTTGATCATATTAAAGTAATCGATAGTATTTTGATCGTAGTTAATCGTAGTTTAATCGTATTCGGTCGTATTTAATGGTATTTGATCATATTTTAATTATATTTTGATCGTAATTGATCTTTTTCAATCATATCAGATCGTATTTCCATCGAATCAAATCGTATTTATTTCTATTCTGATCGTATTTGATCGTAGTTAAATCATGATTGACCGTATAGAATAGTTTTTGATATTGTTTTAATGATATTTCAATCGTATTTAACTATTTAAGAGTGTGTTTTGTTCATATTAAATCGTAATAATGTCGATTCGATCGCGGTTTTATCGTATTTGATCGTAGTTACATCATATTTGATCGTATTTAATGGTATTTGATCATATTTTGATTATATTTCAATCGAATTAAATCGTGTTTTAGTGTATTTCGATCGTATTAAATCAAATTTAAGTCGTAATTGATCGTATTTTGATCATATTTAATCGTGTTTCATCGTATTTGGTTTTATTTGATGGTATTTGATCATAATAATTATATTTCAATCGTATTTGACTGTTTTGGAGTGTATTTTAATTGTATTTAATCGTTTTTAAGTCGTAATCGATCGTATTTTAATCGAATTAGATCGTAGATTGATCGTGTCCTATCCTATTCGGTAGTATTTGATCATATTCTGATTATGTTTTGATCGTATTTGATCTTTTTCGATCGCATCAGAACGTACTGTTATTGCATTAAATCGTATTAAATCGTATTTTGATCGTATTTGATTGTGTTCAATCGTAATTGATAGTATTTAATCATATTTTAATTAATTTTATTCGTAATAAATCTTTTTTTATTATATCAGATCGTATTGTTATTAAATCAAATCTTCTTTGTTCGTATTTTGATTGTATTTGATCGCAGCTTGATCTTGTTCGAACGTTATAAATGGTTTTTGATAATATTTTAATTACATTTTGATAGTTTTCAATCATTTAAGAATGTATTTTGATCATATTAAATCGTAATAAAGTCAATTTGACCGCATTTTCATCATATTTGATCGTAGTTTAATCGTGATTAAGCGTATTTGATGGTATTTGATCGTATTTCGATTATGTTTTGATCGTATTTGATCATTTCCGATCGTATCAGATCGTATTGTTTCGCGATTTGTATCTCGATCGTATTTAATCGTTGATCAGTCGTATTTGAACGTTTTGAATGGTTTTTGATCATATTTGGATTATATTTTGATCGTATTTATTAGTTCAAAAGTGTATTTTTATCATATGAAATCGTTGTAAAGTCGTAATCGATCGTGTTTTGATCGTATTTGATCGTAGTTTAAATGTGTTTGGTCGGGTTGGATGGTATTAATTTATATTTTAATCATATTTTGATAGGATTTATTCGTTTTTAAGTGTAATGTTATTGTATTAAATACTATTTAAGTCGTAATCGATCGTATTTTGATCGTATTTGATCATAGTTTTATCGTGTTCGTTCGTATTCAAAGATATCAGATCATGATTTAATTATATTTTGATCGTATTTAATCGATTTGTAGTGTATTTTGTTTGTATTAAATCGAACTAATGTAGTAATTGATCGGTATTTGATCGTGTTTTATAGTAGTTTATTTGTGTTTGATCGAATTTAATAGTATTTGTTCATATTTTAATTATATTTTGATCGTATTTGATCGTTATAAAGGGTATTTTGATTGTAAAAATTCGTATTTGAGTCGTAGTCGATCGTATTTTGATCGTATTAGTTCGTGTTTAATCGTGGTCGATCGTATTCGATTGAATTTAATCATGTTTTGATTATAGTTTGATAGTATTTAATCGTGTTAAGGAGTATTTAGATCTCATCAAATCGTATTTGTATCGTAATCAATCGTATTCGTATTTGTATTTGATCATATATCAGTCGTGTTTCATCGTATTTGATCATATTTTAATTATATTCTGATCGTATCTAATATTTTTTGATTCTTTTTTTTCACATTTTTATCGCATTAAATCATATTTAATCTTATTTTGATCGTATTTATTCCATGTTTAATCGTGTTTGATCTTATTTAATGGTATTTGATCCTATAGATGTAATATAAATTTTATAGATCAATAAATTTTCATTGTATCAAACCGTATTTAAGTCGTGATTAATCGTACTATGATACTATTTGATAGTAGTTCAATCGTGTTCAAGCGTATTTGATAGTATTTTATCATTTTTTAATTATATTCTGATCGTATTCTAACTTTTTTGATCGTATTAGGTCGTATTGCTATCGCATCGAATCGTATGTATTCGTAATTTGATTGTATATGGTCGCAGTTTAATAGTGTATGATAGTATTTGGTAGTATTTGATTATATATTAATTATGTTTTGATCAAATCAGATGTTTTTAATCGTATCAGATCTTATTGTTATCACATCAAATCGTATCTATTCGTATTCTAATCGTATTTGATCGTTTTTTTTAGTGTTTGATCCTATATGATGGTATTTGATCATATTGTTATTATGTTTTGATTATATTTCATCTTTTTAAAGTGTTTTTGGATCGTGTAAAATCAAATTTAAGTATTAATCGATCGTATTTTCATCTTAATTGATCGTGTTTTATCGTGTTTGATCGTTTTTAATGGTATTTGAGCATATAAATTATATTTTGGTTGTATATGATTGTTTTGGAGTGTATTGTGATCGTAATAAATCGTATTTATATCGTAGTCAATCGCATTATGATCGTATTTGATAGTAGTTTAATCGTCTTCGATCGTATTCGATAGTATCTGATCATATTTTTATTATGTTTTGATCGTACTTTATCGTTTTTGATTGTATCAGATCGTATCTTTATCGCATAAACCGTATTTTATCGTGTTTTGATCGTATTTGATAGTGTCAATCGTGTTTGATCGTATTTAATGCTATTTGATCATATTTCAATCATATTTTGATCGTATTTAATCGTTTCAGAGTGTATTTTGATCATTTTATACAGTATTAAAGTCGTAAATGGTCTTAATCTGATCGTATTTGATCGTAGCTTAATCGTTTTCGATCATATTTGATGGTATTGGATCATATTTAAAATATATTTTATTGTATTTAATCGTTTTGGAGTGTATTTTGATCGTATTTTATCGTCTTTAAGTCGTAATCCATTGTTTTTTGATGGTATTTGATCGTATTTTAATCGTGTTCGATTGTATTTAGTGGTATTCGATTAAATTTCAATAATACTTTGATCGTATTATTATAGAATTTTATCGCATATTAACAAATTTTTATCTCATGGTAATCGTTTTTTCGTCGTATTTGATCGTATTTCATTGTACTTTGATCGTAATCCGGCTGTATTTTTTTTATTAAAATCGTGATTGAATCGTTTTCCGACGTATTTAATCGTTTTGTATTCATGATTTGTACATATTCTCATCTTATTTGATCGTATTTGATCTTGATTCGATCGTATTCGATCGGTTTCGATCGTATTTTGATCCTTTTGAGCGCGTTAGATCGTATTTTCATTGTCGTTGACCGTGTGCTAGTCGTATATTGATCTTATTTAATCGCATTTGATTGTATGCGACAACAGTAACTTTCAATTTGTAATCCACCGCCTTAATAATTTTATGTGCTTGAAGTAATGCTATAATAATGTTTTGATAGCCTTAAAGTAAGGCCTCTATCGAGATTGGTTGTTGACTATGACATTGCTTACACTTGATTACTTGCTGCCTTTCAAGAGCTTAAATTTGAAATTTAGTATACAATACGAGTTTTTAGTTTAGTAAATACAATCTGCAGAGAAAAATTTATGGGGTTTGAACATTTTCGCATGCGTTGTGGATTACAATAATTACTTGAGCCATATACCTATCTAATAGCACTGCTTGTAGCCGGTTTTTTTTTAAAGCCATTAACATGAATGATGTCATCCTCTTTGATAATAGATAGAAAAGTTGACCACAAGTCCGCGTAGGATACTTCTTCTGAGCTCTAACACAGAACATGATAGTTGTATTTCAACTACTGATCTTAACACTTATTTTTACCTTAGAGATGAACCTAAGAATATGGGGGCTCGAAGAAGTATCCTGAAGGTGTAGCATTTTTTTGCAAAAAAATAATAACCATCTCTTTGAATATAAATTTATTAAGGGTGGTCCGAAAGTCTTAAACGTCGACGATGTACTTAGTTATCTCCACGCTCGCACTAATATGAGCCAACCAACACCTATAATTATATGCGATCTCTTTACATACAACCGCTAGTTGCCGCTCTTATCGCTTTTGTAGAGATATATTAGTTTTAAAGAAATGCATAAGCTGTGTACAATTTAGTTAGGTGCGTTTACATGAACCGTAGCATGTATTCTCCATCTGCTTAATGACTTTCTCATTTACCAGAAGCAAATCAGATTTATTTTCTTTAAACTTGGCCATAGTGGTCGAAGTTTCTCTTATACAAAATAAAGTTTTTCAAAAGCACAAGTACGATTATTTCTGCTTTTCGTACTTACAACTGCACTTATTCAAACATGAATAATTGAACTATTTTATAAATTGACAATGTACGAAGTAATCATCACATAAAAAATCTTTATTAAATGCAAACTTAATACTGCAGTAAAAAATCGCTATAAATCCCAAGAGTGAACGTAAGACGAAAAATATTTTTAGTAAACGATGAAAATGTTTTTAAATAAAATTCAGTAAGTAAATTGTCCAAACACACATTTGTTGTGACATAATTCGGTTGTAAAGATGGAGAACAAAAATACTGGTTTTAGTATCTTACAGTGATGTAATTTATGAACACGGTATTTTGTCTACTCTGTTTAAGTGAATTAGGTATTTGCCTCTTATCTTAGCGGATCCAGTTCGTATCCCGGGGTCCTAGAAAAAGAAAATAAATTTTTTTTTTTTATGAATTTGCAACAAATTCAATTACGTTTAAGAAAAATTTTAGAAACGTATCTAAAACGTATCATATAACTTATGCTGAGCTGAGCAACGAACATTTTATGGTTTTTTAAGACGTTTGAGAAACATCTCTGAGCTCTTGTGAGTAAAGTTTGTAAATGTCAAATTAATTAAACGTTTTAGAAACATTTTAAAAACGTGCTGTGCTATGTGGATTGTCTGATACTGATGCATTTTTGTTGAACCGCTGAAATCAAAGAGAATGTATAACTGTGCGAAATCGTTAAATTTATGTTTTTATATTTAGATTAGATAAACTCTTTAGTCTCAAAGAAACCTATCCATGCGTTATTTTATCATCCTTTGTACAACTGTAATTTTAAAAAGGTATCCACTATGACGACAACATGAGGTTGCTAAAATATTGGACAATATTTTAAGATAATTTTTTAAGACATGAATAGTTCTACTTTTTGCTCAAGTTTTATAATTTATCATAGAAAACGTATCCTGTTTCTGAAATCATTGTTTTTATAAATTATTTGATAATTTATTTTGCGAGGAAAATACTGCTTCTGTAATACATGTAGCAAAGACATTTTTAAGTTCAAAAGTAACGACATTTGTTAAAGCAATTCTATTGTATTGATCACTATTTTATTAGCGTGGGCAATATTGTTTTCTCCATCAGGAACCTTGTACAAATCATTATTTTTGGTTTATCCGGCTTTTCCTTCGAGAAGCAGCGTTTTTTATTATATAAAAGTTCATTAGTCTTAAGATAACGTTAAAATAATTAGTGCACATACAAATAAATATTTTTGACGTGCTGTAATAGTTTTTAAATTTGTAACTCCTCTTCCATTATAATATATGCAAAATATGGAAAATAAATGTTATGTTTATGAGTGGATCATAACCCATTTATTAGTGCTCCTTAATATTAATTTTCTCCTCAGGAAATCCGAAAAATCGTTATTTTTGGTCCATCTTACTTTCTCTTTAAGATTTAGCGTACTATCTGTTTTCAAGTTTATGTTGTCACGAAATCATTTTAAAGTAAATTAGGCATATCTGTACTTATTTTCTGCACGAACAAAATTTCATTCAAAATATTTTTATTTGATTCCATGAAGAATTACCGTTAAATCTAAAATGTGCTAGTTTTCGTTCGGGTACAAACATATGGAGCCACAGCCAGCAACGTTGAACGAGTACATGTAGCTACTCAAACAGCCCGCGCTAACCAAACTTCCCGTTTCAATCACTAAAATTAATACTATCAAAAACGATCAAAGTACGATCAAAATACGATTCAATGCGATCAAACACTTTCAAATACGATCAAAGAAGAATCGAAAACGATCTAATACAATCAAATATAATTTGATACGATTAAAATATATGAAGTACGACCTCGTAAAACCGCCATAGTAAGTATTAATGATAAAAATGGACTCATGCGCGCGCGCAACATAGACTAAGCTCTCCTGCTGTCAAACGACTACTTGATCCTCGTTGTATAGATACAGTTTAGTACTTAAAAGTATGTATCCAAATAGTGTTAGAGAAAAATAACGATAACATTCTAGTAAACATTACCTCCTTGACGATACCCTCTAGGTGAAGCTAGCTTGCAATTTATACCCTTTTGGATGCTGCTACTTTCTTCTGGTGTAGTACGATGATACTTTCTAGGTGCTGCTGGATCTGTGGTACCTCGAGTACTTTCTACCTTACGATGCTGTGACTAACTTTTTCGAGCTACTATTACGACTTTTATACCTACTCAATGGAGCCTTCTCCTCCACTGATGCACCCGAGCCACCAGTTTTATTGGAGCGCACGCCACTGTATACTAAAAAAGAGTATCATTGTTGGACACCAGAGGGCAGGCTTGTCATGAATTCCTAATAAATCAGTATAATTTTGGGTTTTGCCGAAGACGATTGCAAGACCGTTGTTCACCTAAAACGTTAGCTCATACTTACGAGATCAAAAACTGATCGAAATGCAGTCACACAAACATCAATAGTAACTAAAGAAAGCGCTTATACGACACGATGCTGGGAAGAATTTAAGAACGATATATCTGAATGTGAATACCTTATGTCTTATGTGGTGATGTTAAAATCTAAAAAAAATTTGTTGCGCATTTATTTACAAGAGGATAAGTTTGTATATGCGTGTTTCCGAACTTACATGCTCTATCAATATCCTCTCTTACCCATAACATCGAAACATATCTGGATGGTAGGATTATTCAACCAGTTAGAAAAGCCACGCTATCTTATATTATCTTTTTAGACGGATCGCAAGAACCAGAAATATGTTACTTCTAGCAGGTTTGACCATTGTAATATACAAAACGTTAAACTATTTGAATTGACGATTTTTTTCTCACGGTGATCTCAACTTTGATGTAACAAAAAATCAGTCTGCATTGTTATACGATATGTAAGTCAATGTTTAGAATTCATAGTATGGTGACGATCAATCTAATTTGTTTAATGCCTATAATTTTATAGCTTAGTTACCTTTAAGAAAGAAGAAAAATTATTGTGATATCTGCCTTTTTACGCTTTATAGTCTGATCCGTTCGAAAAAGATAGTTTTGTCCCTCTTCACTACGGCCAGCAAGTAAAATACCTTGTGAGCGCTTGTACCGGGCTCGTTTTCACCTTAGCCATCATATCATCCATGCCAGTGAATAAAACATTTTTGCATTCCGGTCTAATCTTAATGTACTTTTATTAATGAAAAATATATATCTTTTTTAAAAAAGATACATATCTTTTTGTACTATTACATAGTATTCTTGAAATTGTAACTCTCTTTAGATCACTGGTAGAAGTAATTGTACTCCAAAATTATACTAATAAACGTTTATTATAAGTTTTATCTTGCAGATGGGTAGCCCATATATTACTATCGATCATTGCAAAACAAATGGTTATGCAAAGAATCTTATTAACCTTTAAGTTTTTCTAAAAGTAAAACAATTTTAATACAATGAATTCTATGAAAAAGATAAAATATTTAGTGCTCACGAAGCATTTCGCTGCGAAGCAATGGATGTCTCTATTAAAGTAATGAATGCCTTTCGCGCAATCGTATTAGAACTGTACCATAGTCTGATGCAGGATAAACTCCATGTTAATAATCTAGGTATTCTCGGCGCTGCATGGGCTTACACGTAACGACTTAATTTATGTTATGATTGAGTTCTTAATAATGTTATTAAATCAGCTAGCTTACAAAAAAAAGTTTAATATCTATGTCTTACGCTAAAATAATAATACCATTAAAAGTATTTTTACGACAAAGTTAGTACACGAATTTTTATTTAAAAACCACTGTATTTGTCGAATTAATAATCATACCAAGAGTTTTTGGAAATGTAAGAAAAAAATGATATGACAGAATATATTACTCTGTTCCTTCGTATGTTTGATGGTTTGGAATTTTTCTATTTATGCGTGATAATATTACAATTATTATATTTAGATGACTTTCTACGAAATATATATAAACGAATGTATGCTTTGATATTAGAATTATCTATTTTCCATTTAATTATTGAATCTAAAATTAGATGTATTAAATATATTACATTTTAATAAGATATATTTTGAAAGGTGGAAAAATAATCCAACAAGTGTTGTTGTAGTAAGAAACCACTGTTATTTGAAATATGAAATAACAAATAACGCACACAATTATTAAGAACTATTTCATACAATAAATTTCAACATCGTACCTAAATCAATACGATTGTCGGTATTCCATTATGATTATTCACAACTTATTATGCTAGACGACTATGCAGTTAGAAATTTAACGAGCGACTGATACGTTGTCTGAGCTCGGTGTTTTCAATGAATCTTTCTCAGTCACCTTTGCTTATGTACATAACGGGTAGTAATGTACATGTCTAGGTGACTAAGTTTAATAAGGCTTTAAACTTACATCCCCCCTCCCGTGACAAAGGATTAGGAGATGTGATAGGGAATCAGTTTATCAGCACGAAAAAAAATTGATCTAATCTTCTTCAATCCACTATCTATTATGTATATCAAGTTTGATACTTTATCTTTTATCTTGTATGGGCTAGCTCTAATTAGGTCTAATTTCTTTCTGCTAAACTTATTTCCACTTTGAATATATACTTAATCTCCAGTGTTGTACACAATGTTAACGCTATTATTCTCGTAATAGATTGTATTCTAACTATTGATTTTTTGTAATTTTGATATGCTATTAATCTGATTTTCATCAATTCATCTTCGTTATGAGAATTAAGTTCAATTAGTAAAATCGATTATTCTCTTCTGGTATGCAAGCAATTTGGCGTGAGACCTGTTAAGCTGTGGATCATTTGTATTCATCAACACATTCGTCTGCTAGTGTTGACCACGTACGTTTTAATTCGATTGAATTTTTGCGTATTGATCTGTAAATAATGTTTGTGTTTTTTTGTTTTTTTTTTTCTGTTTTTGCACTAATTCTATAAAATCTTTTGCAATCTACGTTTTTGATGTCAGAATAAAGGCAAATCTTGTGGTATGATTGATTAGCAAATGTAGGTACCTTTTTGTAATTTTATTACCTGCAAAGCCTCCTATTGTATCTTATGCAATTATTCGGAATGGCAGGACCGGCAAATTATGTTTGTGTGTTTATACATATTGTTTAAACATAATTTATAAGTGATTGTAAACATCAACTGTTTTGGTCCAATATGTCCTTGTCTATTATGAATATTTTTGATTAATTCAGTACCTAATTCTTCAGCCAACAAATTTTTCTCCTATTTTTCAAAACTCTTAAAATAATGTTAATTTAATCTTGCAACCATTGTCGAGCTTCAATTGTCTTTGATTATCATCTATTTTATCTAATCATACAAAATTCACTATTTTTAGTCTTGATAATTCATTTTTCTTGTTGTTTTCTTCTGATACTGGATTACGTGATGAACACTCTTTCTCTAAATTATTATTACCTGGGTTATATTTTATTTGAAAATCGAAATGAGACAGGTAGTTTAAAATTTATCTTGATTCTAGATCATTGCATATTATTATTTCGAAATTTTCTAATGGCTTGTGATCTGTGAAGATAGTGAATTTCTTTCCTATTAAATAGTATTGCCAATATAAATAAGCTTCTTTTATAGCAAGACACTCAATATAAATTGCTCTTTTTGCCTTGTGTGACTCCGTTTATTTGAGTGAAAAGTAAAGTACTCGTTTTATTAATTCATCTATTTGGCGCTATTTTATTATCGACCCAACCCCTCGTAGAGAAGCATCAGTGTAAATATAAATTAAGATGGTTGGATCGAAAATTGCCAAAATTGGTTCCGAACACATATGCTCTTCTATTTGTTCAGAATTATCTTGGCTAATTTTCGACCATTGAAACTCTACATTGTTTCTTAGTAAGTTATTAAAAAGTTTCAATATTAAAGTTGATCTAGGAATATATTTTAAATAAAATTTTTTTTCTTGAACCATTGCCTTATGTTTTTCCATGTCCGGGTGTTGGATACTTTTTAATGGCGAATACATTATAATTTAAGGGCTTCACATGATTACTACCTACTTCGTGACCTAAATATGTTATTTTGCTTTGTATAAATACACAATTTGCTAGGTTTAAGTTGAATCCCTGTTTTTGTAAAGCCCCTAACTTGAGTCTAATAAATTTTATATGATCACTGTATTCTTTTGAATAAATTAAAAAATGTCATCGATATAATTGACTGCAAAGGAATCCATTTTTTTTTTTCCCTATTATACTGGACAAAATTCGTTGAAAAATTGTTGGCAAAGATTTTAAACCAAATGGTAAACAACACCATTGCCAATACCCATGATGGACTACAAAAGCTGTCTTATATTTGTCTTTGTTACGTAATGGGATCGACCAAAACGCTGAATTTACGTCTTACTTTGTAAAATATATACAATTTCTCGCTCGTTCCGTTAGGTCATAGATTCTTGGAAAATGTTAACTTTCTGGGACTACTATTTTGTTTGACTCTTTATAATCGATGCATAAGCGAGATTTTCTCGCTTTTTCCTTTTTATATGCTAAAGTACCCGGCGCAGCATATAGACTACATGATCTCTTTAATAATCTCGCTTTTAAGAGCCTTTTAATTTCGCTTTCTTTTTCTACTTTATCTTCAATCGAGCATTGATATGGTTTTCTTGCTACAAATTTATTTTCCGTTAGTTTTATCCTTGCTTCATAGTTTTTTACTGTGTCCCTATAAAACTTTTCTTCTGCAAAGGCCTTTTTGTGTTTAATCATTATGTATTTTAAAATATTATTCTTAGAAATGACGTTTTTTGTTATAGTATTATTAATTCTAGAATTCTCTTTTACTTGTTTTATAATTACATAATTTTTTTGTCATATTTTCAGATGTTCATCTTGACAAAGTGTGCATTCTTTTATGCAATCTAAGCCTAACTTTCTAATACATCTTGTTAAAATAAATTGATTTTTATTTCAAAAAATGAAAACTGTTTGGTTATGTTAAATATCGTAACTGGTAAAGTGATTACACTTTCTGCTTTTGTGAGTCCCAAAAAAGTCTCAATTTTTTAATCCCTACCTATATTTTTATTTTAATCTTGATTTTTCCAAAAGTTACAATTCACCAGAGATATATTTGCTTTATAGACATATTGACCAATTGCTGATTTATTATTCAACACAATCTTCAATTTGATAAGTGACATCTTTATTTGCTTTTTGCTTCACTCGTACTGACAATTGCATCTTAAATTTCTATGGTGTCAACTACTTTAATTTCGTCATTTTTATTTGATTTCTGATAAACTTTTTTCGAGTGGCACATTTGCCCTGCATGAAATCTATTTGGGAAACCTACACTTTCACAGTATGACCACGGAGTATGTCTGTTTCGGATTTTGTTTTTTATCTTCGTACCTTTCAATCGAGCTATTATTATATTTAGTTCTCGAAGAATCAATTTGTCTAAGTGTTGACATTAAATCATCAATGTTTGCCAAGCTTTTCTTATCTAACCGCCATCTGACAAAATATGGTAGCGTGATCACTATTAAGTTTATGTGAGAATTAATAGCTAAACTCGGATCCATGTCTATGAGCATATTTCTTTTTTTTTAAAGCAAAACCCAAGAAGGGTCCACATAGATATTTAATAGTGTAAGCATATACAATTTATTTCCACGACTTTTGACAGAACGTGTCTACGAATAAGTTATTCCAGAATTCCCAAGCCTGAGATTAAGAATATGTTTTTAAAAATATCGAAAACAATTCCAAAGCTGGGCTTTCCGAAAATAATCTTAGAACCTCTGCATCTTTGTTTTCTTCCACCTCAAACCCCCTCACTTTCCGTTACAAAAAGTTTTAACCAAGCCTTGGCTTTGATATTATTTAAATAAATTCATCTTATAACTTTTTTTTTGAGATAAAATGGATTGATTCTTCATGTGACGGAATTTTAGTAGGATTTTGCATTGAAGTCGGGGAACCAGTTTGAATTCCCTCAAGATGACATTTATTAAAAATAACAATACCATCTTTATGAAGATAAATTTCTTTCAGTTGATTTTCCTTCAAAGTTATGACCACATTTCTAAATTTGTTGCGTGTCTTCAGACTCGTGACCACTTCCTTCATCAATGCATTTTCGAAAAGTTGTGGGTGTCGGCTCTTTTTTTGTTCGTCTCGAGGAAATTTAAAAATTGCTTAGTGTCCCATCAATTAGATTTTTTTTACCGTTACCACAATAGTTTTGGAATCTGCAGCTTCAAATGCGAAGTATGATGATGCTTTTATGTCGCTCATTACTGTGTTGATTTATAGACCTTGAAATCAGAGGCTTAGTAAATTGAAAAAAGGTGGAAAAATAATCCTACAGGTGTTGCTGCAGCAATAAATTACTGTAATTCAAAATCGGAAATGACAAACAATATTTACAATTAGCATGAACTTCTCCATAATATAAATTCTAACATCGTACATGAATCAACACAATTGTCGGTATTTCCTTCTGATTATTTACAACTTAATATGTTCGACGACTATGCCGTGAGGAAGTTAGCGAACGACTGACTCGTTGTCCGTGCGCGGTGTTTTCAATGAATCTTTCTTAGTCACCTTTGATCACGTACATGCCTGGTAGTAATGTACGTTGCTAGGTGACTAAGTTTGATAACGCTTCAAACTAACATATATATATATAACGAGACAGTCGTTAAATATATCTTATATTTTCTTCATTTTATGGTTGTTAATTTTCGAAAAACACTACATAAATAAGGTTAATAACCCAACAGGAAAAGTAGTCAAATATCTGTAACCTGCCTTTGATCTGCATTCTGCCATCGTCCACCATTTTAAAATTATAATAAAGCCCAGCAGAAAAATTGATATACATCAAGTTCATATCCCAAAGAAAATCTTTGCTAAATTTGGTAGAAATACGAATGTCCGTTTTTAATATATTCAGGTAGCCTACTTGACATGGATGGCACAATACATATATATATACACCGTGTCTCACAAACAAGTGCTGACCGGAAAGGGCAATAAAGAGCAAACGAAAATAAGAAAAAAGGTATTTTCAGAATGTGCTTTG
>JAPYYV010013821.1:0-22843 GCA_030522625.1 Copidosoma aretas
CATGATAATTATATCGTGGCCCGGCTGCTGCTGCTTCAGAGGTGCTGTTGTATCATAGCAGCGTACCGTGTTTTATTTTTTTTTCCCCCGAAAGGTTGTTGCATGCTTGCTGCGTGTTTTATCTCTCGCCTGCACTTTTTTTTTCAAATTGCAAGGCTCGAAGTTTCGAAGTTGTTTCGCGGTCGAAAGAGGTGTGCGCAGGAAGGACTGCACGCGAGAAAGAAGCGAGTAAAGCTCCACGCGGCGCTCGCGCCGAAATGAGGATGGAACCAGAGGATCGAACGATCCCGCCGCGATCCTCGAAACTCGGAGCGGACGGGGAAAAGAGTGGCGTTTTCGGGGATTCGCTCGAAATCGGGACAGCCGCCTCGTGGATTATTCTCACAATCGCATCGGAACTCCTCGCCCGAGGGAGATTATCAAGAGAAAGATCGAGCGGAGGCAACAATGGCCGAATCGACGCTTCGAGTGTACAAAATCCGCTCATCCGCCCTTAACTTCTGTCCTCCTCGTCCTCTCCGCGACTGCCGTAGCTCCTGCCGTAGCTCCTGCCGCAGACAACAGTCGTCCCTTCACCCTTGCGCATCGCGGTCCCCTCGGCTGCAGCCGCATGGTCTTCCTCTTCCCCTCGTCTATATATATTTTTCCGTCCCAACTGCGCCTAATCCCGCGGCCGACCGTGGAAAATCCGAAAATCGGCCGTCCCCCGCTGATCGTGGGCACGTCCTTCGGGAGATTATCCTGTTCCTCCCCCCCCCCCCTCCCTTCCCTTTCCACGCTTGCGTGAAAACCCGTCATGTGTGTGTGTGTGTGTGTGGGTGCTTTTTTCGAGGAGCCCCGCACACACCCACTGACAATGATACATCTGTATCGAACAGCCGACAATACTTTGGTGGAGGAATGCTACATGTCCAATGTGAGATTATTTCTCCGGAGCTTTTGTATGCTCTTACAATACGTGTTATTATGCGTATACATCGAAGCCGGGCTATTTTCGGAGACGAGAGAGAGAGAGAGAGAGAAAAAGGAGCAAACGGGGGGCGCGAGCCGTGTACATGCAGTGTATATGTATAAAAGTTTAGTTGGCTCTGCACTCGGGACTCGGCGTTTTTCCGAGCTCTGTGTACTTATACTTGGGATGCAGGGGGAGGAGGTGCTAATTCTCCGGCCGAGTGCGTGCAATGCACTGCACGGATAATATATATACGTGTACACGGACATCTATATAGAATACAATCCACGCGCAGTGCTTGTGCAGCTGTGACGCGTACATGTGGATATTACAAACGCTATGTATGATGGGGGACGACGAGGGCGCGGAGGGGGACGGAGAGAAAACAGCTGTCGCGCGTATAATATCACTCGAGCGCGTATATGCGCCTATTATAGAGTGGGTAATAATGCGACGAGACGGGCCGATCCGGTGCGGAATTGGCCGTATCTGTACACACGTCGCGTTCATGCAGGGGACTGACCGGCGGGGATATCACGATGGGTCCACGCAATATATACGCGCGTGGTGATCTTTCCCTCCGCATCACACGTGACATTTTCATTCCGGAGGCTGCAATGTATGGGGGATGTACTATACTCTGATGCTCGGCAGTTCCACGTATAATACATTACGAGCTCTTTCATCACGCGTTAGGGGCGAAATTGACGCTATTGGTGTTTTCCGAACCGACAGATGCGCTCCCGCGAGATCGATCGACGGGGGTGTACAACGAGCTTTTGATCGGACACACGCATCGTGTAATAAATGAAACTCTTGCCATTGGCGCTATCGTCGATTGTATTTTTGTACGCGTAACATTCGCTGTATAATCTATATCGCGAGCGGACACACGCGGATCGTGAGTCACCGCGTGCGTCTATAACGTATATATAACATTATAAGGTACACCTGGTAAGTAATTTTCCGATGACTCAGCCCGCGATGATAAGTTGATCAAAAATTGTAGTGGAATCGCTCGACGAAGCGGTGCGCAACAACAACAACAGCAACCAGTTACAATTTAAGTCCAATAATTATTGGCGAATTCACGGATTGTATGGATGAGTGGGTAAAAATTTTATCGTCGCGCCGCGGTAAATTACAGGATATATACGCGTGCACAAAATAGAGAGTGGGAAGCCGACTGCGGGGGTGGGGTGTATCGGGGGGGGGGGGGGGGCCCGCGCCCTCGTGTGTATAACACAAGGACCGATAGACGTCACGTCGGAGAGGATCGTAGGAGGAGGAGGAGGAGAGAAAGGCATGGAAGCAAATCAGAAACAGAGGGTGTCCGAGGGTTGAGAGGGGGAGAGGGGGCTCCGAGCGGGGCGACACGATCGTAAAGCCATAAGAAAAAGTCGCGCTTGGTATACATACATACATATATACACGCGCGCGTGACGCGGTGACTGCGTAATAAAACCCGATGCCGCGCGCGCGACGGGGGAAAAGGGGAGTATACGGCGGACAGACAACAATACACGCGGCTGTTGTACGTATATATAGGGTGTGCATAGCGGTGTGTACATACATATGTATATGCAGCGCGGCTATCTCGTTGTTCCGGGAGTTTTGAAGTTTCGCGCCTGCTGCAAGGGCAGGCACAGATATAGAGAGCGGAGCGTGCATGCGGGAAGAGAGGACGAAAGAGAGGAATCAACGCCGCGCGAGCTTTACGCGCTTTTTACGAGCGTTCGACGAAACTCGCGCGCCGATAATCGGGCCCCGATGCGCCGAACGATCGGTCGTCGTTAAGTTTGTCGTATGAGTGTACTATAAGGTATGTACTTATAAAAGGCCATCACATCCTCCGATCGTTAAGCAAACCTAGTGTATGCGTAATTATGCGTGTGAGTGTGTGTGTGCGCGTGTGAAAACATATAAAGCTATAATAATATATGCTTGACGCAGAGTAGATGGAAATGCGTGCACTGTGTAAATTGAGCGACAACGTTTAATTTATACAATGGTGCGACCGGAACCAGATCCACTAAATTGTGCCGGTGTGCGATGGTGCAGCCATACAGCCGATAAAAGACTTGACGGAACCCTCTCTTGGATTTGTAATATTGATAAAAACGTACGTAAAAATAAAAGTGTATCGCCGGCCCGCAGGCCTCCGATGGATATACGAACGTCGAGAAAATTTAATTTTTACGTGCCGATACGGAGCGCCAATGAGATCGGATCGGATGGAAAACAGTGAAGTGTACAGTCTCGTCAACGACAGCAGCTTTTTTGCGACTTTTCTTGCACCGAGCATCGTTCAATCTACGATGTACGTAACAACGGATGAATAATTCCAAAGTCATACCGATTTTCGACTTTCCTCGCAAAGTATTACCACCGCGTTCGCGTATGCGTACAGGTATACATACAAGCATACGAAAAAAACATCGCTCGCCCACGCGGCCGCTTTGAAAACCGGCGCGTGAATAATCATCGTGCAGCGGCACTCGCTCCCCGCGAGGCTCCCAACTTTTCGACGGAGGACGGAGGAGGAAAAAGAATTTAAAAAAAACGCGAACCCCCCGGGAGCAAGAATGTTGCGAAGAGACCGGCAGTGCTCGCAGCCGCGTTGTATAACGCGATGCGTGCGGTGTATATTATGTGTAACGCGTGAGATGGAAACAAAAGGCCTCGTATACGTACTTACATACACTTGTGCAGGGCTCGGGCCACCGCGGGCGCGAGCTGGCACACTGCACAGGGCGCTCATTGTCGAGCTGCTGCCAGACGCGTATGTACTATATATACGTGCAGAGCTGCAGAGTACTCTTGTATAAGTGTATATCTACGCAACGTGTACGATGCAGCTCGTGAAATGAAGGCTCGCGCGGAGGTAGTACGTACTTATAGAGAGAAAGCTGCGCAGCGGCGGGTACATAACTGAATTTTTCGGCGCGAGTCAAAGCGAAATTTATTATACTCGCGCCGTTGCTGCATCGGTATATAATAAATATAAATATATACATGTATATGTACTTACGTACTGCAGGCAAGCTGAAGGCACTGCTTTGAACTTGAGCTGCCGCGCACATGTATATACATATATAAGAGTACGTGCGTCGCGCTCGCGGAAGGTCGACGAACTTTCCTGAACTTAATCGCGTTATCGTCGTACAGTACTTGTGTGTTTGTAAGTGTATTTTCTTTTTCCTTTTTTTTTTGTATTTTTTTGTTAAGCGCGGGTGGGTGTGCGGGTTCGAATCGGCCGAGAGAGCGTATAAATTTACTCGCATGGCGCCGGTGGCGTTGCATTCTTCATTTCTCATCTAGTTTCCCGCGTGCGATGATGGGGCACATACAGGTCTCGTGTAACACTTATAATACACCGGGTATATTATAGACTTGCAGGGCGGTGCAGGGGGGGGGGAATTGAATTTCGCGAGAGATACAAGGAGGAGGGGGGGGGGGGGGGCGGGGGGACCCCTACGAAACAATCGGGCCGCGGGGGGTTTATCAATTTACCGGGGGGGGAACGGGGGAGGGCAAAAAAAACCTTACGGGGGGGGGGGGGGGCTGGAGCAGCTCTACGAAACAATCGGTCCGCGGGTGTATTATCAATTTACAGTAGGTGAAACGAGATACGTACAACAATACCTATCGCTCGTAGACAGCTGTCTGTTTTGACGATTGAATTGGAACAGAGTGCAGAGATGGGCTCGAGTTTCATTTCCGCGCGTCGCTCCGTATAATACCGTACGTTATGTGTATACTTCTACGTGTGTATGATCATCGTTTATAATAATAATAATAATAATAATAATAATGACAATAAAAAAGGAAAAAAAATAAATAAAACACGGGGCGCGCACAATGATGCATTAACAATGAGCCGCGAGCGGGGGCTCTTCGTCATGCAGAGTCATACGTATACAGCGTATAAGATACATACGCCGGGCAGTGGAGGAGGGAGTATAATTTATGAAAGTTCCGCCGCGGACCGCACGCTCCCGGAGTCATTAAAAATAACAAGTCAAGTTTGTGTGTGTCCCGACGACGAAGGAGCATTTGTCGAAACGGCAAACGGAGCTCTCGCCTCTCTCTCTCTCTCTCGGTTCGCGGAGAGCTCGACAAAAAGAGGAAGATTACAAAGAGAGACAAGAGCGTCTGCACCCGCGCGCGGGAACAATGCGCCGAAAATATAAAGGAGGAGGAAGCTGACTTTACTGCGCGTGATTCTTATTACACACGTGTGGCGCTGCACGTCGTGGATCGGAGAATATAATGTTGTGTATACGCACCGCAGAATATACATATAGCATTTAGGCTGCTGCAAGCACTGCAGATAGTGATAAGAGCGAGATCCTACATGTATACGCTACAGTTTCTGTGCCGATAAAGCGACCCGAGCGTCATTAATAACATTTGCAAATTGTATACCTTTGGCAGTGTCATGTGCGAGGCATATAATCTAATACCAGTATATATATTATACTTGCCCCGGAAAATTTTCATTTGTTCGCACATCAACTTATAAGTACACCGCTGCAGGCGAATCGTTTCTAAGGATGGATATCGCATATCGGTGCAGCTAGCGGTTCTTCCACATAGTTATCTCGAATCGTTGGGTGTGTCTCGATCCATACTGATCTTTACACGTATATACAGGTATTATACATCTGCCCGGAATGTTGCAGAATGAGGAACGTCATTTTTCTTTTCTTCTTTTGATTAGACGTTTTTAGCGATGATGATGCTGTATCCTTAGTCACCTGATAACAATAATAATGGAAGTCGATTTGTGACAAAAATTAATATACATACGTAAAAAGTATACAATTTTCCCAAATTTGTAATGCGGTATATTTATCACAATATTATCGAGCCGCGAGCAGCTCTCTGATGGAGTTCATTAAATATACCTGAATTATCCGTCCCTCCCTGTACTGATAAGCTCGAAACGACTGGTATTGAAGGAATGTCGATTATTCATCAGCAGTACACACGGGTATAACATATATACATAGGTGGGTCGGCACCGATGAACAAAATGCGCTGTCTAAATACCATCAGAGTGGGTATTTCAATCGGTTGTCTTGTTAGTAAACTTCCCCCCCCCCCCTCCGTCCCCTTCCAAACTAACGGGTCGACCCATGACTATACACGGGTACATTGATTATATTCGATGAAAAGTACCGACGTGCCAACAAAGAGGGGTATTATACAGTGGCGCGCTTCCGGCCTCCGACAATCATTACTTATAACGAGTATCTATTTTCACCGCTCCGAGCGTCGCTTCGTATTTTCGATCTTGCGCAATCGCCCTTGCCCCGTCGCGTTGTTGACGAAAATAATGAGCGGAACTAATTATACTGCCCCGCCCGCGCCCTCGCGGTAATTATCACAAAACAGTAACGATCATCATCATCATTATCATTATCGCCCGTTATCCATGATGTACGCATCTATTGTTCTGCATAATATTAAATTTACGAGTGCGAGTAAGATAAATGATATACTCCTACTCTGTAGAAATTTTGCAACGTGTAGCGAAATAATTTATAGCAGAAGGTGCATATACATAAGTACCGCAGAAATAGAAACGCACTTCCAAATCCCACCCGAGCGCGCAAATAACAGACACCGCGAGTACACACTTAATATGTGCACGGGGTACCTGTATAATATAATATACAACGTACATACGTTATAATAAATGTAAGCGGCTGCAGCACATATCCCCCCCCCCCCCCCCCCCCCCCACCCCCCCCGGGGGAGCGCCCCAAGTCCCCCTCCACCCCCCAAGCGCAGCGAACCCCCCCGGGGTCTCCCTTGCATTTCCCAGCTCCTCCTCTGCAGCCTCTCTTTCTCTTTGGTCAGATTATCCGCCGTTCTCTTTGCTATAGGTATATACTTCTTGACAATCATGTATATATACGTATATACAGAACCAAGACAACCAAGAGTGGCTGCCCGAAAGTCACGCGCTCACCGATTCCGCGTGTATTGTTGTACATACATAATACACATGCATATAGGGTATACATATACATCCATTAGCGCCGTCAGCGGCGCAACCCCCGCTTCGCAGCTATATATATAAAGCAGCAGCGAGACAGCGATTCCCGAGTTTCGGTCTCCGCGGCTCCACGTTTAGTCTCGCGCCGGCCTCTCGGGAGTGCGGAGTATTCTCTATACACAAGAGTGGCAGTGGTGGTTGGCGCCGGCTGCGAAGCTTTCGTTGTCGCTGCAGCACACGAGCTTGGTGTCGTATGAAAAGTCAGCCCCGCGTTTTGTGCTCCGTTTTGTAAAAGAAAAGCATCCGCAGGCCAAGAGGTATATTGGAGAACGGAATTTTCTTCTTTTTTTTTCCATCGGTGATTCGGATGGTTGCATGTTTAACATAGTGGTTGTACACAGATAGGTGGTTGAAATCAAAGTAACGAGTTTGTTCACACATCGTGCGGTTGGTTTTGTCGATTTTTGCAGTCACGGAATCGACGTGTGTCGAGTGTGTGTGTTTTTTCCCATGGACGTGTTTATGTTTCTTGTGCCCCGTCATCTTTATGGTCGAATCGACGGGAATCGACGGAGTTTCATCGCTATACAGTTCCAAATACACGCGTGAGATCGGTATACAGTTTTTTGGTTGTAAATTTCGTTGTGCATCGACAAGGGGATCGGCAGAACCGAATTGTTCAGCCGGAATGTGTGCTTAAATTGAAAAACCATACAAAGAACACCAATCTGAATACTGGTCACCAACCGACCATACTCTTTCAAATTACCGATTCATCGAAATTCAGTTGAAAAATCGCCAAACACCGCTCACTCCCTACTCTTTCAAATTACCGTTTCATCGAAATCGCACCGAACGGCAGCTCTTTGGTTGAAAATCGCCAAAAATATCTTCCAACCGCGCTAAAGAGAGATAACGATCGGCCTCGCCCGCGGGCCTTTGGACGCTCGAATTCTGACCCGAGACTTCTTCGCTTCGACAAATTCTTTTCCAATGACTCGGGAAGATAAACCCCAAAGAGAGAGCCGGCGATCGCTCGTTCGGGCCACAGCCGGACCTTGAAAAAAGAAAAAGAACCAAGTATAATTCGGGAAAGAGTTTGTATGGGCAGAAATCGTTTAACCCCAGTGAAACGCTCGAAAAAACAAGCCAATATTCTTACCGATCTCGCGGTATTCACCGATACTACTTCGCACGCCACTCGTAACGCGCATCGTCACCATCGCGAACACCGCCTCCTCCACCTCCTCCTCCTCATTCACAACTATCAGCACCCACACTGAGAGAGAGAGAGAGAGAGATACAAGGAATGGCTGGAGGTGGTGGGGAATGAGAAAAACGATTAATCGCACCGGCATGCGCGCGCCTCGGCTCTCCTACTCATACGCTTACGCATGCATAATAAGTTGAATTATTAAGCACAGCTATGCGAACAAGCCGAGAAACAGAACACAATCGGGCGTGAGCACAGGCCTGCACCAATAACCTACAGCTGAACCGTGCCACGGCGGACAGGCAACTGTATTATACCTATAACCGGTCGCTCGAAAAATCGGCGAGCCACGCGGGCACACCGTAACATGTACCCTATACACATTATGTTATACCTTCGTACCCACGGGGAGGCAGTACTCGGTCATAAAGCACCAGACCGACGGACCAGGGCAGGCCAGAGACAGCTCGCGCTCGCAATTTTCCCACTTAATGGCCGACGCGGCGGGCGCCCGTCTGTGTGTGTGCGTGTGTGCACGGGTACAAAACTATATATACACCGGCTCTCTCCGGCGCGATGATTTACTCCCACGTAGATTATCCCTGCAGCCTCTCTTGCTCTCCTTTCTCTCTCTCTCTCTCTCTCTCTTTTACTCCTCTGCGGCTGTATGCATATGCGTGGGTATATAAGTATACCATACGACGCGCCGTATATTTTATACCCGGGTACAGCGCGGCAGCGGTTCTGCGCCGAGCAGGGAAAAAGAAAAAGAAAAAAAAAATCGGCAAGGAGAAAACGCCGTGCGTCGCCGTGTGTGTAAGTATATACCTGCGAATGGTATGTATACAGGTATAAGTATCGTAAGAGCCGGAACGAGAGCTCGAAGGAGAGCCGAGAGGCTGCGGAGAGGTGATATGAAGAAGGAGAAGAGAGGAGGTGTGCATGTTTGTGTGTGTGTGTGTGCACTTATAATGTACACCTCTATACTATTGTACATGCACGTGAAGCACGTACTATAACGGACGTCGCGTATTCCTTTTCCCGTACGCGTGCATACGGTAGAGGATAATATAGCTACTCGTGCCGGCGTCGTTCTTCTTCCTCCGCCTCCTCATCCTCCTTTCTCCTCGCTTGTCAGCGATAAAGGCACTCGTTGTTCCCTCTTATACTTACTCGCGAACTCGAGCTCTACTCCTGCACTCCACGCAGTTCGTGCTGCAGTTCTTATTGCCGCTGCCTTATACTCTGTTGTTGAACCGCATGAGCTTTCGTACCGTAATATAAGTAAGTACAGGTACCTGTATAGGAAGATCGGCCGCGAGCGAATATCGCAAAGTAGGTGTACTGGTACCTACTCCCCCAGTTGGTTGGAAACGTTCCACGCGTAATATTATACTTGCGCGTGACGTAGGTGTGCGATTGTGTACCCCACTTCCGTTGACAATTAGAAGTTTTTCGATCATCCTTCATCCCCGATTGTTTTCCGCGTCGCGCATTTTTGCACGCGAAAAATAAATCGGCTTCCACGTACGCTGCCACAACACGTGTTTTGTATTTGTTGAGCTTCCTATCTTCATAATTGGAATGGCTCTTTTGAAGAGAAACTACGGGTCGCCGTTCGTTCGGTCTATATGTATGTTATATGTCCCGTTGTATCACAGAAAACTGAAGGATCGCAGATATCGGTAAGCTTCAATCGGAGCCTGCTGCGATCGATAAAAAAAAAAAAAAAGACCCGAGATTCAGCTGATCGACCCAATACCGATCTCAGTCATTCCGAGCGCAAGATCGAATCGCTCTCCGATTTTTTCCCCGATCATTTTCAACTCTGCGCATTTTAACGGCACAATCCGATCGATCGGCAATCGATAACTTTCAACCCATCCTACCCGATCGCCACGGCGTTGAACAATAGATCGGTGGGCGTGTGGTATACAACATTATTGCACGCGCACAATAGGTAACCCATCGCCACGACCTGAACCCGACACTATAATATATACAGTACTAGATAAGTAAAACGTGAAAAAAGCAACAACGCGACACCCTCTCCATACAATGAAAGAAGAAACACACACAGCGCATGCACAAAAGACATCGCGCACGAAACTCGTATACTTATATGCGAAAGGAAAACAAAAAAAAATCGACCTCCCTGTAACTGCAACCGCGCGTACCGCAGACATCCACCGCACAATGGCCTTTTAATTAATCTCATTATACCCCGAATACGTCTGTCTGTATGTCTGTCTGCCCATCTGCCTTTCCGAACAACCGCACGCACGCACAACTCGACTCACCGATCCGATCGCCATCATCCTCCTCCGCACGCAAAAACGAGCTGCTATAAGTACACTTCCTGTGTCAGGACCCTCTTTTACTCTCTAGCTAGTTCATCCTCTTTCCCTCCATCCTCCTCCGACTTCGTCAAAGAAAAGTGTGCATTGTATATACATGTATACAGGTATCTTCACACGACCCGAGAGGGACAACGTACGAATACCTCCGGTTTCTCCGACAGCCACGCGACACCCGATCGCGCAGCGAAAAAGTATGCTAATGCACCGCTCCGGCGCCACGCGCGCACGCACCACTGGCTCCCTTCCCCGAAACTCACTCGCTTCATCCCTACATATATATACATATAGTCTATACGCACTAATGTCTCCCGGGTCGCCGAGTCTGTGGGAATGCGCGCGCGCTTCCTGCCGATCGTCGCTCTTTTGGTGCTTCTCGAGTGTCCTCGGTGGAAGAAGGGGTATCGGTTGACTCTCCGTCGTACCTTTGGGACACAACCTTTCTTCTTTTTGTCGTCTATTAGGAGATTTCTGTCCGACGGTTGACCGATCGGCGCCGATTCGCCGTCCCCCCCTGTCGTCGCTTGCATCATTAATATAGTGTTCCGATCGATTGTGCGCTGTCCGTTTAGAAGATCGGTTCTTACACCACAGTCTCATCGAGACGATTCGACAGGCAGATGAGGACGAAAAATCGCGAAATCAATCAAAAAGGACATTATATAGATCGTCGCTCGCGTTCGTTCGAGATACAACAGCACGAGCTTGCGTGGTGATTAATTGTTCATTTCGCGAACGATACCCGCGTGTATACTTATGGAAGGGCGAAAAATCGACAGCGCGGAACATAATTTGTTTATTTTTGTCGCGCGCTCGCCCCGTTAATCGATTCTCGAGTGACACACGATCGATCACAAAGTATGATAGAAACGCACCTCGCCTCAAGCGAGTCTGCATCGAAAAAAATACACATATACTAATTCAGTGAATAACAACGGTCCAATCCACTCACCCCTGGATCTCCTTGATTTCAGAAAAGGCCCGCCAAGATGAAGGGACAGGCAGCCCTGCTGCTGGTCCTGCTAGCGCTTGCGGCCGCGCCCTCGTCGAGCACGACAACCTCGACGACCCAGGCGCCGACGAAACGGGTGCCCTTCCAACCGTCGACCAAAAAAACGTCGACGAGCACCAGCACCGAGCCCGTCTACTCGACCAAGGCCCTGGCGGGCAGCACCGATTCGGGAATCACCAAGATCCTGAGAGTCAATCCCGAGCAGGTGCTCGTCGAGAACGTACGCTCCGCGGACGAGGATGCCAATAACGAGCAGGCTAGTGTTCGATGTTTTTTTGTTTCTTCTCCCCTTTTTTTATGTTTCAAGAGTACAGGGACATTATTTCATCGATGCACGATCGTCCCTCCTTACGAAAAAAAAAAAGTACGATTACGACCAACGTAACATTTTATTCCAAACACTGAATCATGAAGAATCTAGATTTAAAAATCAAATTATTATCATACGTGTCGAACTTTACGATATATAAATGTATCCTTGTATGTCGCATCTCATTAAACACGTAAAAATATACATACATATAGAATACTTGTATTCTGCAATGCATTATTTTTCGTGTATAGGCTAACAAAGTTATTTTTTTTTTTTTTTTTTGGTAAGGAAATACGATAGCATTACTTGTGGAAAGCGAAAAAAGTCGATCGGGGAGAAAATTTATTTGGAACTTACGAGTGCGTTCCAGCCGATCGGCATATAACATATAACTTGCATATAACATGAAACTCTTGTTCTAAACAATGAAAAATAAACCCAACGAGAAAACTCACACGATAAAATAGAAAATCATGATTTCACCTGTAAACAGAAGCTCCAGGAGGAGATGGGCAAGGTGTTAAAGGCGCAGGCGAAGAAGGGCACGAAGCCGGTGCCGATCCGCCTGCCCCTCGGCAAATCCGGCGCCCCGGCCGGGGCCCACGGCACTAGCAGCATTATCAGCAGCTCCTCCAACGCAACCGACAGCCAAGCGATGAAGGCCCTACGGGAGGCCGAGGGCATGCCCTACAGCAACGAGGAGATCGACGGCGAGGACGAGGATGACGACGACGACGAGTACGATGAGGACGAGGAAGACGACGACGACGATGACGAGGACTACGATGGCGGCGTGGCCGATGACGAGGAGGAGGTCATGTCGGGCTGTCCGGACTACTGCCGCTGCGACGAGGAGTTTGCCACCCCCACGAGCGCCAGGTGCGTGTTGTGTGTTTAAATAATATAACTCTGGACAATGGTAAATCTAATCTGAAAAACAACGACGCCGCGCGCAGGTGCACGAAACTGCAGGAGGACCAGGACTTTGGCTCGGGCATCGTCCACCTGAAGATCGAGAGCGCGGGCGACGTGCGTCTGGGTTCCCAAGCCTTGCGCAGGCTCGGTCTGAAGCAGCTCAAGTCCATAAGCATCGTCGACACGAGGATCACCGAGCTCGACCGCACGGCCTTTGACGGTCTCCGTGAGCTCGACGTCGTTAATTTGACCCACAACGGACTGACCTACGTTCACCCTGATACCTTCCAGAACAACTCGAGGCTCACCCAGCTCACCATCGCCGACAATCCGCTCAAGGTCATGGCCAGCCGGAGGAGCGGCAGCGACTACCTCCTCGACGCGCCGAGTGTCACCGATTTCGGTACTTATGCTCATTATATGTTTAATCCTCCGATTAATACGAAAATATTCGAGTGTGACGGACAATTTTCCATATCGGTGCGAGTGACGGTCATTACGAGGAGTATAAATGTCAAGAGAGGAAAAATTAATTTAGAGACGGGGCTTCTGGCTATAATATATGTACTGCAAGAGTGTTTTTAACGAAAAATGTTTCCCAAGACTTCTCGAGCAACCACGTGTCCCGCCTGCCGAGGCGCGCCTTCGCCAAGATGACGAACCTCGCCTACATCAGTCTGCGGAACAACAACTTGAACAACATCGAGAGGGATCTGTTCGGGCCCCTGGACTCGCTTGTCGAGCTGGACCTGTCACACAACAATCTGGCCGATCTCCCTGCCGAGGCGTTCAAGGGCAAGAACCTGCAGACCCTCAAGATCTCCGGCAACAGCCTCACGTCCCTCAGCGTCATCAGGTAAGACCGCGTTACTTTATATTGTTGAACGAGCATAATTTAAAGAATATAGTTGATTCAAATATCCTTACCAATCCGCAAAAGGTCGTCGAAACTCGCTACGTTGGACGCCTCGATGAACCGGCTGAAGGTGATAACCAAGGACGACCTCAACGGCGTACCCTACCTCGAGCAGCTATTCCTCAACGCCAACAACTTGAGGAAGATCCACCCGCACGCCTTCTCCCACCTAGACCAGCTGATCCACCTCGACCTGAGCGACAACAGCCTCGTCAATCTGAGCGACCACCACTTCCGCGCAATTGCCCGGCTCCAGGTCCTCATGCTCAGCAACAATCCCGACCTCGAGACCCTGCCCGTCTTCCGCACCAATGCCCAGGAGTTTGAAAGATTCAGGTATGTTATGACTTGCACGATTATCAAAAAGGAAAACAAGCAATGAAATCGTTATATAATAATCATACCGATCCCCGCAGCATCTACCGGTTCGAGTGCGAGAACTGCGGCCTGACCTTCATCGAGTCGGGCACGTTCGACGCGATGCCGGCGATGACCCGGCTGAACCTCGCGCACAACAATCTCACAGAGCTGCCGAGTGAGTTGCTGGGGCCACTGTCGGCCCTCCGCGAGCTCGACCTGTCGCGCAATCGGCTCGAGGAGCTCGACGTTGACACGTTCAGGGGCGCCAACTCCCTCACCGAGCTCAGCCTCGGCATGAACTCGTTCGTCTCCGGACTGAAGCTGGCGACCTTCCTCAAGACGCCGAACCTACTCAGGCTGGACCTCAGCTCCTGCGACATGCAGCGCGTCTGGAGTGACGTGAAGGCCGTGCCGGAGCCCCGCTCGGAACTCAAGATGGAGGATCTGCGGTATATTAAAGTTCTATCATCATCGTTGATTGCCATCCCCTTGTAGCACGCGAAATTTTGAAAACGTTAAAAAAGATTGGGCTAACGTTTTAAAAACGATCTAAATGTCCGGTCCACGTGGCCGAAGTAGGTGTTACCATCTGGATGACTGAGTTATTGTATATAATATTCTTACAGTACAATTATTTGAATGAACAAAACGATGTATGTATTATTATTGAAAATCATAAGGAAAAAGCTTAGTCTCCCACTTTAGATATAGGCCTTATCATCATCCAGGTGGTTACAACCTAGTTTGAAATCGTTTTAACGTTTTTAAAATGTTTTGAGCTATTGAAGGGATTGGACGATTAGATGGAGCAAAAAGATATATACCTATGTGTATATGTGAAAAAATCGCAGATTCCTATCGCTGAACAAGAACAACCTGCGCCGGGTGACGCTCGGCGAGATAGCCGCCATGCCCCACCTGTCGGGCCTGGACCTGTTCGGCAACCCACTGCAGTGCGACGAGGAGCTCAGCATCGTCCTCCAGAGGCTCAACGAGAGCAACGTAACGCCGATCGAGGCCGCCCGGGCCATGGGCAGCATGAAGCACGACTTTGACTACGACGGCTTCGGCGGTGCCGCCAGGCGCTTCGAGCCCGTCCAGCAATGGTCCGAGCTGGCCAGCTGCGACCCGTGGATGGGAGGCCCGCCCCCGAGGCCAGCGCCCCGAAAGACGCCGAAGGCGACCATGGAGCCCATCAGGGTCACCGACGGCGTACCGGCGATCTTCGACGAACCTGGGCCGTTCATCAAGTTCGACTTTACCGACGACGCTGACAACAAGGTAAATATCTATATATATATATATATATATATATACATTATTACAGGACAGTTTGAATGATTGGCAATAATATCATATTGCATGCGTATTTGCATGGTAATAGGTTATGTGATGCAGTATCAAAATGCCATATACATCGATACTAAAGAGTGGTTGAATTCAATTGTACTTACTTTTCCAACATTTTTCAGCTGGACTTTGTCCAGAGCCAGACGAGCAAGGGCAGCCGCGGCAGCAAGGCCAGCGACGACAAGATCGAGTTCGCGTGGAACTCCGAGGACCAGGAGTACGAGGAGCTGTCGGGCGCGTCGGGTGTGCGCTACGCCGGCGAGTGGTACACCGACGCCATGTGGCCGGCCGTGACGGTGATCCTGATAACCCTGGCGGTGCTCCTGCTGGCCGCCCACCTGGCCGTCTGTCTGGCCAAGCGCCGCGGCAGCGGACCGGTCATACGCACCCCGATGATCCTCAGACCGAACCTCGTCGTCGACAGCAAGAACTGCGGCCTCGTTTACAAGCCCCTGCAGGAGGAGATCGCGACGCCCCACATGCCCAAGCGCGGCAGCTTCTACTCGAGCAGCACCTTCCACTACGACAAGATCGTACCCGAGAGCGTTTAACAATCTTCTTCTTCCTCCCCGAATGCATATGATCCTCGTTTGATTGATCACGCTGCATCATAATTATACGTATATGTGCATGATGTATTTTGATATTACGCACTGCACGCCCACTGCTGCATGTCGTCAATGCGGTGGTGAACGTGCGTCTGAGATCGTATACGGCTGATTAAACTTTTCTTTTTTTTTTTTCTTTGTCATGATGACGAAGACTATACATTGTTGATGATTATATTGTATTAGGAATCGCTCGTTCGGGCCATTGGAAATTTATCGTCGTGTATTCGAAGGCGTCGTGTAGAAGAGTGTTTTTTTTTTTTTTTTTTTTTTTTTTTTTTTTTTTTTTTTTTTTTTTTTTTTTTTTTATTCTTTTTTTTTTTTTTTTTTGTTTTGGGGGTATGTACATAAGTTGTATGGATTTCGAAGGTGAGCTAGTGCCACGTAAATTAAATATATGCGCAAAAAGTACTTCTCTGGAAGCGGAAGGATTGCGAGGGGTTGGGGGGAGCAATCGTTTAATTTTTTTTTTTTTTTTAACACACGCGAAAAATCGAAAACGAGTTGCTGTCGATCGTCTGTCTTCTGCGTAACTGGTGATTTGCCATCGTGTGTTTTCGCGGGAAAATATCATACCAATACGAAATGGCGGAAGAAACGAATATTGAGAGACTGTAATTTTATCACTTCAACGAACAAAGCTACGAGTTTTTACCAGTGCTTCAGAAAAACAATTTTAAAAATCGTTACGAGTGCAATCAACAGTTGATGTTAACAAAAAATTATACATTCCATGTAAAAGTAATTATTTAAAGTTTGCAAGCAAAGACATGATGATGATGATGATGATGATGACGTATGCTACCCGTTATAGATCACTCGATGATAACTCGCTGATGATAAACCAGCATGTTGTTTGTAATTCTTAACTGCTTTTTGAACGAGACATATTTTTAATTTTAATGTAAGCAATGTAGTATTATATAAGGGAACAACTTGTTAATTTAATATTTTTTGCGAACGCAAAAAATAGAACAATCAGGGCGTACAATGACGATTTTTCGTAGAACAAAGATTGTACCGTTAATTGCAAAAACTGCGAGGATTCCATTTAAAATTTTCATTCTTCATACAAAAGTATATAAAAAAATGAAAAAAAAAAAAAAAAAAAAAAATGTAAACAAATTTTTAATATTTATACGTATTATGTTATAGACTTTGGTCATTTATTTGTCCATTTGTCGACAGAGCTCAAGGAAAAAGAAGAAATATTGAATACCGCGAAAAAATAAGTTGATATTTGAAGAACAAATGAAATGTATCGCTTTATACGCTGATATCGCCATGTTGCAAAATACCTTAATATTTTTAGTTAACTTAACACGTACTATCATTTAAGAAAATCATAGAATATAATAATTTTTTTCAAGTACTTGTATATTAATTATTGATTATTGTGAAAATATAGTCTTGGGCGGGATGTAAAACGAATTTCCAGATAAACATTTTTAGTAATTTTTTTTTTTTTTTTTTTTACAAACCCGAATTGTTGAGTACGACAAATTTCAAGAAAAACAAAGAAAGAGACGAAAAGCAGCTACAGTTTATGCATATAACAGTGCTTAGCATTGCATGCATAAGCTATTATATAAGTGCTAAGGGCGTTTGTGCACACAAAAAAAACAATTATACGGGCGTTTGTACAACGCTTCCCGCTGTAAATAATATTCTTATAATGTTTTAATAAAATTTAAATTAAAAAAAAATTGTGCTACGTAATTGTTATGATTTTTGTCCAAGTACTTGTGCCTTCTTCTATAGTTACCTTTGATTCGATATTTGAATGAGAATTCCCCTCTTTCGTTGTTTGTTTACTTCAGGAACAGTGGTTGAACGTACATATAACGTTTTTGGCAGAACGACTCAACTCCAAATTCTAGTTCAACTTTTGCATTTAAAGGAAGTTTTTTGAAACATTAATTGGTAAGTATGGTAACCGTAGGAATCAATGGTTTTGGCAGGATAGGAAGAACCTGTCTAAAAATTTGCTTGGAACAGAATATTGAGGTTAGCAACGATCAAACTTTTTTTTTTAAACTCCTCGTACGACTCAAGTTGTTATGATTTAAACTTAGGTCAAACATATCAATGACCCTTTCATCCAGACGGATCAGATGATCTACCTCTTCAAGTACGACTCGACGCACGGAACGAATAAGCTACCTATGCGATGCGAAGACAATTCGATCGTCATTAACGGTAGATATACTGATAAACCACGTTTTTTTTCGACGTAAAAAAAAAAAAAACTTGCAAAATCAAACGAAAAATCGAACCAAATGATTTTTATTCATTTCAAAAACGAGATAAGGAAATCACAACGTCGCGCGAGAAGGACCCGGCTAAGATAAAATGGGAGGATGCCGGCGTGAGATTCGTGATCGAGGCGACCGGGATTTTCAAGGAACTCGAGAAAGCCCAGGCAAGCACGACTGTTGCGTCAACTATGTCCGAGTGTCTTGTTCAAGTTTTCCAGGGTCACGCGCCACACAGCAAATAATGTTTAGCGAGCGTTTGAATGATCACCAGACCAATTAACCAGCTATCATCAGATCGCATAATCATATGAATCTTAAGGAATTGATCCACAAAAGCTACAGGACGTGCAAATATTTGAAAGAGTTTGCGAAATTCGTAATGATTAGTTTTCGCGCCGATCATGAAAAATGATCAAGCTCTCGCGGTAGAGTTGGCAAGACAATCGTTGATTAAATTTTGGCCGCAAGCTCTTTATACGTACTCTATATTTCCACCCACTTGGACTCACAGTGCATCCTTGCATACACCGATGCGTCTTGGGTATAAGCTATAGTGACAAAAAGGCGCACTTATCATATAATAAAACCTCGGGCTCCTCAGCTGCACCGTAAAGCCGGCGCCGAGTTCGTCGTGATGACTGCACCCTCGAACGACGCGCCGACGTTCATCTACGGAGTGAACCACCATAAGTACGATCCGCACGGGCACGGCCACTGCATATCCGCCTCCTCGGACACGGCCAACTGCGCGGCCCCGCTGTGCAAACTGATGCACCAGAACTTCGGGGTCGACGAGGCCATGATCACGGCCATACACGCAGTTACGGCCGACCAGAGGATCGTCGACGGGCCGATCGTCAAGGTATACCGCGGCTGCGTATCGAGGCGGAACAAATGAAAACAGAAGGAACAGCATCGATCTACTCGCGGATGGAAAGGTTGTTCGAAAAAAATCCACTCGCCCCTTATTGTTTTTGTTTAAAGCTGTGGCGGTCCGGCAGGGGCGCGATGCAGAACATCATTCCGTCCCCCACGGGCACGGCCAAGTGCATCGGCAGAGTCATCCCCGAGTTGAAGAACAAGGTTCAGGCGATCGCGTTTCGCGTTCCCGTCCCCAATGTCTCGGTCTGCGATATCACGTTCAGGTGCGTTTATGTGTCTGTGTGTGTGTGTGTGTGTGTGTGTCTACTTACTTGCGAATGGGAATATTCATTTAGAGCCGAAAAAACATATATGTATACATATACGATTCGATTGATATATTTGTCAAGGGTGGCCCAGCCAACGACGTACGAGCAGGTGAAACGAGTGATGCGCACAGCCGCGGCCGGTGAGCTCGAGGGTGTCCTGAACTACACGGAGGACGACTGCGTCTCGGCCGACTTCAATTGCACGCCCTACTCGTGCACCTTCGACGCGAAAGCCGCGATTCCGCTTACCAGCACTTTCGTCAAAGTCATCGCCTGGTATGTCGCACACACCGATTGCCTCCTGTCGCGCAAGGTCGCATTGATCTTTGTCCTTCCGAGTGCAATTATAGCCGACGAAATCGTTGCGCGATCTATGTTATTACAAGTGCGGGGTATCCGCGCGAATTTCATCAGATTTTCCTGTTTCGGTATAAATGGTTCACCGATCATAGATGGGATGAGAAACATTTTGTCACGAGTTTCAAAGCCTCGGATTACTCGAAACGGATGAGATGGTTTTTTAAGACTCCTGAAGTCGCTCTTCGCATAAAACTTCCAGGAGTTTTAAATCTTTCAGGTGTATATTAAAAAAAAACAAAAATGTATCCACACATTGATAGGTACGACAACGAGTACGGATATGCTCACCGAATCATTGATCTCATCTTGCACATGAACAGCGTGGATTCTGGAAGCATTTATCCTTACAAAGAAATTGACGAGCTCAAAAGGGACGAAGAATCTTAAAATCGTGTATGTAAGACAGGTAAGTAAGTATACTTAAGAGAAATTTCTTTTCATCAGTCACCGGATCTTTATTGGTTTTTTCAATCAGTATGGGATAAGAAAGTATTGTATGATTATACTTTTTGAAACCAGCGAGTGATGGAAGAGACAATGAACTACTGTTGATCTCACTGCACGATTGATCCGTTGTATTTTGTTATCAACAGTACTGCTTTAGCCGTATTTCTACAAAGCATATATATACATATGCAAAAATGTGCACCGAAAGGGGATGGCAAACTTATAGTGTCTCAACATATTTGTTTGTTATCTTAACTGCGATCTCGAAAATTAATTAATCATTGTGACAACATTAACTGAATTTTTTTTGAATGTTTATTTGCAATTAATTAAATCAATCGCAACAATTCCAAACCAGCAATATAATTTTCCAAAATAATGTCACTGATGGTATTAAAACAAAATGAATAACTAACAAAAATCATAGATTACCGCCAGAGGCCCCAACGATGACGACGATCGCAGAGTAGCCACTCCGGGAGTATACTTATATTTTAGCTTCCGAGGAAGTGTGGATCGCACCATCCTCGTCGCCGCGTAGATTGCGCGCGCAGCCGACTCCCCGCCGCGTTTATATCGGCACCTCTTGCCCTTCAAATGACACTGCTTCTGTGGTGAGCGAAGCGAACGGTTCTACTCTGTCCGTGTTTCTCGTAAGTACCACCAAACCCATACGACTTATCGCTCCGATTATTTTCCAAACGCGTGTCGTCCGTCTTCCTTCATCACCTATCAACACGTGAGTGGGTGTACTTGATACATAAGAATTATAACAGTGCGCGATACAAATGTCAAGAATTAGGAATAAAATATAACACGAGGCCGCTCGATCTCGATCATACGACGTTTGTACAGTGCCGGCGTTTCCGGGCCCATGTATTAGGAGCCCGTTTTGCGGTAACGCCTCATAACTATATAATCAGTAATTTGCATCGTCCTATAGTGTTGCTCGGCGGGCTCGCACAGTGGATGAACAATCGACTGTGCCTGCAGAGAGGCCCTTTTTGTGGGCAAAAGATAGGTAATCAGAACTATTCTACTTCTAGAACGCGAGCTCGATGGCGCATGAGCAGTTCTCAGCTGCAGCCGAGGCGAACCCTTCTGCCTTCACGAACCAAAGTTGTACAACATCACCCAAAAATAGATTCTTCCGTGATAAGTTTTAACGCGATTCCTCGTATATTTCATTTATTGAATTCAGTCACGAGTTTATCGCATAGAGGTATAAGAAACCGGCTCTCCCCTACCCTCGGTTAGGCTAGGTCGGGCGCCACGAAAAAGGAGCCATGCGGGCTTAAAAAAAAACCCTGATTCTTTTAGCTCGCTAGGAATTCCAGGGCCGCGACCTGGCCGTGAGGAGGTCGCGAGTATATCGATAGGCAGCTAGGTCAAAGGAGTAAAAAAAGAAGCTCGAGTTGCCAACGCCTATACTTATATTTATGGACATTAATAGAACGTCGTCGTTGAAAATGTGGGCGGGGGTGCAGACCATGTAGAAGTACTATAGAACTACTTTATTATTTATGATGGGCAGTAAGTATAGGTATAGGTATATTATCACTATGGGAGCGAATCTCTTGACCTTTCTCGTCTCGTCGAATTGCGTTATGTAGAGCTGACATAGATAATAATAAGTATATTAGGGTAGCTGACGCGATATGACGTAACATCTCGTACATAGATATTTTTTAGGGTGTATTACTCGCCGTTGCTGCACTTCGAATGTGCGCATCATGAGCTGCAACTTCACTGCACGGCAACTCTAAGAATAGGAATGGATAAATACAAGAACAAAAATTATAAATTTATCGATATTTTTTTGCTGTGCCACAACATAATTATATTCCCCGAATCGCTGTGCAAGCTTTATTATGACTTTTATATAAAACGGCAAAAGAAGGAATGACGGTAACGACGTCGACGACGACAATCGATCCGGCTCATAGGCACGTGAAACGTGGCCGCGATGGTAATGATTTTCATTGTCCAGGCTCTGGCATTCACTCACTGGCACATATATAAAGTGAGTGTACATACCCTCTGGGTCAGTACACTATAATATAAAAAAAAAAAATATATATAAAGTGCAGTAGGTGATGATGAACGAATTTTCTCTTTAATGTTTTGGTGCGTGGACACTCCGATGACTCCGATACAGCTGACAGTGCTGACTGCTCTAGTGGAATTTAAACTTGATTATTTTTTTATTTTTAAATCGGATCGTCAAGTGATCTCTTTTAACACTTCTTGGCTTGATATGATATTGCACTTTAATGGGACAGGGGCATTTTAAAGATTTAAATAAATGCTTCAAGAATAGATTTTATTTTTGTGTACAAGAAACCTTTAACTATTCCGATTGTCTTTATTCAGTGTTAAAATCATCATAATTTAATCCGATCCATAACAGTTCTTTGATAAGTCCTGTAATTTGTTCGAAATTCCTTAACTGATACAAACGAGTTCATAAAATGACTAAGCTTACAAAAATAATTTTTCTACCTGTCGGGCACAAAGTGAGGGCCGAAAGTACTTTGAGTGTCTGCGTCACGGGCCGAAAGTAGAATTTTCGGCCCTCGGGCAGA
>JAPYYV010013822.1:0-15075 GCA_030522625.1 Copidosoma aretas
TATAATGTTAACAAAGATAAAAAGAATGATATCAATAATAATAATGATAAAAATAATGGTAACAACGATGATAATCATAACAATGATTATTATGAGAATAAGGATGGTAATAGTAATAATGATGATGATGATAATGATAATAATAATCATTATGATGTTGATAGTGATGATGATAAAGATGATAATCTTGATAATTTTGAAGATTATTATGATCATCGTAAAGATAACAATGACTGCAAAGATATTCCAATGTGATTATAGGAATAAAGATAATGATAATGATAATAATAATGATGATATTTATATTAAATATGATATTGATTATGCAGATATTGATATTAATAATAATAGAGATGTAAATAACGATGATGCTTATAGTCATTATCATGATAAAGATGAAAATGATAGTTCTGCTAATGATGAAAATGATTTTAATTATGATGATGATGATAATAATAATAATGTTGATGAAAATAATACGATTGATGATGAAAACGATGATGATGATGATAATGATGATGTTAGTGAGGCAAAGGATAATCATGAAGGTAATAATGATGATGTTAGTGATGATACGAATGATAAGATGATTATGATAGCAATAATGATGATGATGATAATAACGATTATGATGATGATAGCAACAGTGGTAAAGTTAATGACGATGATGATCGCAATCATTATGATGATAATGCTGATGATTATGTTGATGCTAACCATGAGGGTGATAAGGATGAGAACGTTAATGATAATCATTATAATTATAATACCAATAATAATAATGATAGAGATGATAGTAATAATGGTGATAATGATTATAATAGTAAGGATAATAATGATGATAATTATGATGATAATGATAAATATCATGATGATTATAATTATGATGATAATGATAATGATGATAATGTTGATGATGATAAAGAAAATAATAAAGGTGATAATAATTAAGATGGTAAAGATAATGATAAAGATAATGACGGTATATATAAAATTGATACTAATTGTGATGACTATATTGATTAGAATGATAATATTGATGTAGATGCTTATAATTATTATTATGCTAATTATTAAAATGATGAAGGTGGGAATGAGTGTGATTATAACGATTAAGGTTATGATGAAGGTCATAAAATTGATGACATTAAAAAAATGATGATGATTCTAATAAAGTAATAAATAGTTGATTATTATAATAGTGATGATGATGATGCTAATAATTATGACGATGGTCATGTTGATAATGAAAAGAATTATGAGGATAATAAGAATGATGATGATAAATATGATGATGATGATGATGATGACGATGATGATGATGAAAATGATATTAATAATAATAATAATGATGATATTGATAGTAACTATAATAGTGATGATGATTATGATGATAATTTAAATCATGATGATGATAATAATGATGGTGATGATGATGAGGATGATAACGATGACGATGATGAAAATGATATTGATAATAATAATGATGATGATATTAATAGTAACTGTAATAGTGATGATGATTATGATGATAATTTAAATCATGATGATGATAATAATGATGGTGATGATGATGATAATAATGATGATGATAACGTTAAAGATAATGATAATCTTGATAATCATGATGATCATCATGATATTAATGTTCATACTGATAAAGATGATAATAATGACGATAAAAATTATTATATTGTAAATGATGATAATAATAATTATGATAATGATAATAAAAATGATCATAATAGTGATGGTATTGGTCATATTAATGAAATTGATTATAACGATGCTGCTGATGGTGATAATATTCATTAAAATATCATTAATAATTTTGCTGCTGATAATAATCATCATTATGATGATGATAAAAATGATTATAATAGTTATTACTATTATGATAATAATAAAGTTAATGATGATGCTGCTGATAGTGATAATAATGATAAAGATAAAGATGATGATTTGACTGATGATAAAAATGAAATGTTTATGATGATGATAATAAGAAAAGTAATGTCAATGATGGTACTAAGGGCGATGATAGTAATAATGATGATAATAATGATGATGTTAGCAGGGATGAGGATGATCATGATATTGACAATTATGATGATTATAATAATGAAGATTATGATTATAATAGCGACTGTATTAAAGGTGAGGACGATGATAATTACAAGGTTTTTAATAATAATGTTGATAATTATGATAATAATAACCATGATCTTGACTAAGATATAAAGGATAATAATACTTATTATATTTATACGAGTAATAACGATAATAATAAAGATAATAATAATGATAATGATGATGATAACGATGATTGTTATAATGATAAGGATGAAAATGATAATAATAATTATAAAGTTGATAATGATGATGATAATTATAATGTTCATTATAGTAATAATGATGGTAATAATGATAACAATAAGATAGATAATAAAAAAATGACGTTGAATATGAAGTTTATAATGGTTATGATAAATATATTGATCATAATAATGATATTGAAGTAGATGCTTATTATTATTATGTGGCTGACAAATAATATTGTGATAATTTGGGTGATAATAATAATTATGATGATGGTTATTTTAATAATGAGAGTTATCATAAAGATTACATGACTGTTAATATTAGAGATGGAGAATGATAATAATAATGATAGAGTAATTATGTGTTGATCGTGATGATAGTGATGATTATAATGACAATGATGATGATGGTAATGATGATAATGATAATGATGATTATGATGATTCTAAAGATTATGATGATTGTCAAGAAAAGATAATGATCATATAAATAATAAAAGGTGTAATAGAGATACAGATAATGATAATAATTATGAATATGATGATAATTATAATGACAATACTTGTGATAATGACAATATTGATGATTACGATTATGACAACGATGATGATGATAATAATGCTAGTGATAATGGTGATAATTATAATGATGAAGATGATAATATTAATCATAATTCTGCTAATGTTGACGGTGATGAAGATCATGATGATGATGATGATATTGACTGTAGTAAAGTTGAAGACAACTGTAAAGGCGATTATAATGATAATAATGCCGATGATCATTATGATGATAACCATGATCGTCACAAAGATGGAAATGATAATATTAATTACGATAATTATTATATTAATAATGATAATAATGATGATGATATTTATGATGATTATGATTACTATAATTACTATGATGATGAGGATGTTAATAATAATATTGATTATGATATTCATCATAATGTTGATATCAATGATTTTAAGGATAATGATCATGATAGTGTTGCTGTTGTAATAATAATGATGATGATAAAGATGATTTTGATGATAATGATAATTCTTATAATGATGATGATAATGATTGTGATTGTCATAAAAATGATAATAATGATAAAGTTGATGATATTTATGATGCGGCTGATGATGATGATGATTCAAATGATGAAGATGATGACGATTTTGATAATGTTGATGATGATAATGATGATAAAGAAGGTGATAATGATAAACATAAAAAGGATATTATTTAGGATTATGATAATCAATATAAAAATAATAATAGTTTTGATAAATATGTTGATCATTGTAATTTTGGTGATGTAGTTGCTTATCTTTATTATGAGGCTGACGATTAAGATAATAATAAAGATGATAATAATCATGATGATCATTATATAGTAGTGATAATAATAGTAGTGATGTCGATGAGGACCATGATGATGATGATAATGATGATAATGATAATAATAATGATGAAGTTAGGGATTATGGCACTTTGCTAATTTTTTCGCGCTATAGGGGTAGTTTGAGAAAGCTGAAGCCAGCCGAGATCTGAGGCAATGCAAGTGTGAAAAAGGAAGAGAGAAAGTTGTCTACTGTTCTGCTTCTGTGCAATAGGTATACCTACACATATAAGTATGCGTACATTTTTGTTTTTATAATAATGCGTTTACCACAGTGTAAAGTATTTGCACTTACTTCATTTAATAGTATTAGTATGATTACATGACGTTGCATACTTATTGAACATTAACATTGTTGATGGTAAAAGAGATTTATATTCGTTGTTAGAATACTTTCCGTATCTCTTCGCAGTATAATCGCAGATACAATCTGTCACGTAGTGGCAAAAAATCGTACGCATTATTAACTTTTTTTGCAGTAACTGTATCAGTACTTTGTTGTTACGGTAGTATATCAAACGATGGTTTTTCGTTTAGACTTATGAGTTCTTTTCTCGAGCTAGAACACACAGAAGAACACTGAGTGCTCTGACCGGGAGTTGAAACCACGACCCCTAAAACCGTGGGGTTTACGGGCTTTTGCTTTAATGACCAAACCTATCAACAGCTCTAAGTACTTATATATATAAGCGCTGTCGATGTCTATAGAATACCCACATAGGAATAAAAGTTAACTATTATTATTTAAATAAAGTAAACGATAACCAAAAAATTATTGCATGCTTGGCAGATTGATGCAGGCGCTTGGTGTTTATTTACCAGAAAGTAGATATGACTCAACCTCATACTATTTGGAGATACTGGATATCTGAAAAAGAAAGATGGATGGACCAAAAAAAAAACAATTTTTGTGGGGATTCTTGATAAAAAAAAATTAACGCGGAGGATAAATAGAGATGTGCTAGTTGATGTCAAAACATAACTTTGATTGTAAGTGATTGGATGTACCTATGTAGAATTACAGTAGAAATTTGTGGAAAAAATTAAAGCATATTTTAAAAATGATGACAAGTATGCATGAATAACCATTTACGGTTTTATTAACGCATAACGTTAAATATTTGTAAAAATGCAACATCTTAAGCAGAAAGCCATATGGACCAAAAAAAATGATTTTTACGGGTATTCAAAATGGTCGATAAACATTAAGGCAGACAAATAAAGAGCTTCTTGTCGACATTATCACATACCTTTATATTCTTTAATTTCGGGCATACCTTAGTAGAAAATATTGCAAAATTCAAAAAATACTGCAGCATATTAATAATATAAATATAAATGCGTACAAATTATTCTTGAATAATTTTGAAACATTACAACGTAAAAAATAGAATCAATAATATATCTCTCAGGAAAAGCAGGAAACACCAAAAAAAATTATTTTCAGGTTTCCTAAAGGGTAAATAAACATTAAAGCGGAGAAATCAAGAGGTTTTAGTCGCCATTATGACATAGCATCAATTTTTCTAATTTCGGGAATACCTTAATGAAAAGTGGCAAAAATTTTGCAAAAATAACAACACGTTGATGATATGAATACGAATGCGGACAAATTTTTCCACAATAATTTGACGACACTAAAACCTTTAAAAAACAGAAAATAAAACTAATTAGGACAGATCGAAAATAGCAGTTTTCACAATTCAATGCAGACAAGCATATATGATTTGAAAATGATTTATTATACTATATAGAAAGAAGAAAAAAAAAAAAAAAAACATGTTCCAGTACCCTTTTTTTTTATATCAATTTTTTCCATTCTCTTTTTTTTTTTTTTCAGATTCTCTTTCTCTCTCTTTCTCTTACACATTCTACGTAGGGATGAACGTACAGAGGCATAATAATGAAATAACTCGTGGCTTGTAATACTGCTTAGCTGTTTGGCATACTCGACTAACTCACTGATTGTGACTGTACTATACCTATATACTATACACACAAAGTACACGCGCACTATTTTTATACACGCTCGCCACTACCACGGAATTGGCCGATAAATGTCTGAATTAATTTTAACAAATGAATACGTATATTTTTCCTAATCCTTTTATAATCTTGTTTGATAAAAATGAAGTTATCAGTGAAATAAATTTAATTGCAAAAAAAATGGTTCTTGACATGTTTTTATTTGATTATTATAATTAATTTTTTTTTTTTATTCCAAATTTTTATTATGCCAAAGAAACGTAGCTTTTACCAACAGTTTTAAGACTGTCCTATCTTTTCTGTTCATATTGTTCCACAATAATTCCTACATTGTCACATAAAAATCTTATTTTCTTTTTTTAATCAGTCGCGATTCATAAAAATTTTTTTTTTTTCCACACCTGGGGCAAAAGTTTGTAGTTTAACGGTCGGGTCAGCCTAGAAGACGAATAACTTTTACCTACACCTTCGTGGAGTAGCACAACTACAAACATTCACCAAAAGGATGGAAAAAAACTGTGTTTCTTACACGGAGAGGGAACAAAACTAGCTTGACTGCTATGCTCTCTTGGCTCCGAATCGAGGTGTCATATCACGTTCGTACGAAAGCTCCGTCTCCCCTCCTAGTGCGAAAATCTATTATAAGTTAAGCGTAAATTGACTACAACTTTTCTCATGCTTCTCCTAAGTTTTTTAGTCACAATTCTATTTATTGCAATGAATTGCTTTGATACGTTGCATAAGAATAAGAATAATGTAGTGTCTTATAAAAGTTCAGTCATAAATATGTAGTTTAAATATCACAAAAATTTTAATATTATTTACAACATAAGTAGGAGTACAGTAATACGATAACTAGTGCACGGGGTTTGAGGGAGCTAAAGCCCTGTTTGATCCCAACGTTTTGTGATTGTTATAGTAGCTTCTGTCTGATCACCTTTAATTACGTGTTGACGAGTACGAGATCCTTATCTTGGTTTTTAGCAGACATACTGCTTTGCTGCTCCCTGCCGTCCAGCTGCATGCCATGCAGCTCTTATATCTATTGAATCCATACTTTATGGCAGCTCGTGCTGCTAAGAAAGCTTGTCAGATAAGGCAGTATCGCACACGCTGTGGCGCGGCTGCCTATATATACGATTTTGACACTGTGGCTATGTACATTATACAAATAGACAACTTATGCATATAGATATACTTTTACACTTGAAAGACACTAATACTGCTTAGGGACGGACCCACCATCTGGCAGATAAGCTTTTTTGCGAGGCAGCCTCACAGGCTCAACACTAGCAATTTTTATTGGTGTTTATGTACAGATCACACGTCAGGAATTTTTTTATCACTTTACACAAGCATAAGAAATAAAAATGTATCCTAAGTATATAAAAATATATGAATAATTCTTTTTCCTATTGATGGATAAAATTCTGTAATGGTCAGATAAATCTACTACCTTTATGATGGTAATGATAATATTTTACCACGAATGATAGCATTTGATTGTGTATATATGTCGATTACTTTACAAATTGTAAGCAGCAAACTATTTTTGTACCGTATAATACAGATATATTTATTACTTTACTGCAGGGTATCAACATCTAACCGTATGCTACAGTTAGTCTGAGTATACACTTACTGTCAGTACTGAATAGCTGCAGATACATAAAAAATATTTCCTTCTTACAGTAATAGACAGCAAAACACTGGAGCATACTATCTTTTTTGGTGACTACACTGCTCACATACCTCGTTTACATCAGCGAAGAACCTGATATATAATTAATTGTGTTAACACCTGCGCCGTGTCAGTTGCTCGTAAGAGCTACTACTTATACATGATGTATAGATATTAAATCTATAAGCAAAGTTAAACCAAAAACTGGCAATTTTGGACTGCCACTTTCAAGCGTAATCCTTTGAGCCTTACAATCAGATCATCAAATACTTTTTGGTGCCTTTCCCCCCATAACTTGCTTTATAAAGCTGTAAGTTCGAGCATGCCCGATGGCACACGAAAAGAAAAAGTATGGGCCAAACGCATGGGCACATATGAAAAAAGTCAACGGTGAGCAAACACTAGCGTTCACACTATAACGTAGATGCTCTGGCTGCCTGGACGCGATGAAAAAACTGCCTGCGCTGTAGCCAAGTAAAAATTCCGCAGAAGCAATCGCTTTTTTTCCACTGCCGTCATGCGATTTGACTTGTAAGAGTGGGGGTCTCCGTCGGCCGTTCTCTTCTATCGAGTCTTCTCTCCCGCCTTTGCATCTCGTACACTAATATACATATATATAGGGTGAGTAGGGCGCGCGATTGAGGAGACACGTAAACACTCTGATTTGCTAAAGATGAAGAGAGTGGAGAGAAACTGGAGATAGTCCCCCTACTTTTCCAAGTAAAAACGCATTCGGGCAATGGAAAGAAAGCCAGAGCCTCGATGCAATTTTCCCTTGGCTGTAGCGCAAAACATACACTTATCGCGTCTAGGTGTCCAGAGCATTAACTTTATAGTGTAAACGCTAGCGTCTCGCTCATCGTGGACCTTTTGCATATGCATGTATGCGTTTGACCCATACTTTTTCTCTCCGTGTATGCACATACAATGTTGAAGCATTACCAACCCTTACAGTCAGTACGTACCAGATCGTTTTCAGTAAAAGTATGCGTGTAATAATGTCTGTTCAAATATGGGCACAAGCGCTGCCAAAAGTGGCATAATTGCTCGAATCTATGCATGATATCAGTATCCATGAATATATGTATGCATTAATGTTACTAAGTATATATGTAAGTGTGTATGCAGATATGTTTACATATATTTATCTATGTGTCCCTCCGTGTATCTATTTCTGTGGCACGTAGTAATTTATTTGTAAACGAGTTCATGTATGTATAATTCTATGTATGTGTCTACGTATGTGTGCGTTTTTTGTCGTCTGTAGAAGATTTTACGAATGATCGTATGTTTGTGAGAATAAGTGCATACATGACAAGATGTCTGTATGTATTTATGCAGTATTATTGACGTAAACTAAACACAATCCAAACAAATGTATTGTTATTTTTCAATTATTGATTTTTATTTATCTGTTTATTTACTTAAATTACTGAGTAAGAGGCACTCTTACATAGTAGTATGTATATATATATATATACGTACATAATGTATATACGTATACTAGTAGAACTCTGTCCACTGCACGCTCTGCGCACCAACCCCCATACTTCAATATTTTATTTCTCTTGTCTGAATAATAAATAAAAGGATTTACTTTTCAAAACACATATATGCTTACAATCATAGATAACCAAAGAAATCTCATAGACATAATTGTTAGTTCTTTACTTAAGGTCATATTTTACGGTAAAAAGAATTGAATTTGACCTTATTTTGTGACCTTGATTAACATTGCAATTTAAACGAAAACATGGACAATACAGAAATTTCTAGCAATTATTTATCAATTTTAGAAACGTGGCAAGGTTGTTTACCAAATAAGAGATAAATTTATACGCTGACTTAAATCTACTGATGGGTATATTTTCACGTAAACGTAAGAAGGGCAGACGACACATCAAACAGTTACAGCATATGCACAGCACGTACTATAGCGAGGGTTAGAACTCCCTTAAGTTACCAAAAAAACCGATAAGGACACTAAGGCAAAGCGAAAGGTGCATTAGCAATAGTGCTGGAAGGCTGCGTTTGCAGAAATATTAAAAGCTGTGCTGACTGTGCCATGGTGGTGCTATATCGGTGGTGGTGCGGGAGGAATGAAAAGAAGGCTAATAATTAACAAAAAACATAGGGGCAGGCAGGAGGAGGGGGGGGGGGGGGAGGGGGGTGGTTGTCTATAAAAAATAAATTTTATTGGTAAAACACCTAAAAATCTAAAGAATTTGTGCATGGTATCCCGCGGGTAGTGCGTCGGAAGGAGGAGAGAGATGCGTAACGGAAATCACATTCTCCCACGCCTACCCATTAACCCCTATGACCCTTATCAGAGTTCACCACAATCTAACAATTTGGTAACAGCTCTCCACCAAATAAGAAAGAAATCATTTATTTTCTCTGTTATTTAAAATTTCAAAACAATATTTGAACTTCCCTTCATCACTGACTCTTGTTCCTGTATCACACCTTTATGGCCTCCCCATCGCCCCTACCAGATTTTTAGGCCCATTTCCGCCCCATCCCCGCTTCTTCCAATGCAATTTCAAAAAATTTTTTATATGATTGATGTTTTAATGTATTTATGATGAGGATCCTATATGATGACTATTTACCAAGTTTTCATCAATTGCTCTACGCCTTTGCTGCATAGTGCGCCCAACCTTAATCTATCGTGTCAAATAAAAAAAGCAGCCGTTGTGATAATCCAATAAAACGGATTTTTGTTTAAGATTGAAGGATGAACATCTTTGAGTGCAAAAAAAGTGGTCCGAAGTTAAAAAAAAGTTTAATAGGGGGTAAACATTCATGAAACGTACCCTTCCCAAAGTTTTCTTCAGAAGATATTGATCTTTAAAGTAACGATTGACATTTTTGTTACAAAAATATTATCAACCTAGGTTTTATGGGTTACTATGCACGAAACTGCCATTTCCATTCAAAAATTCATAATGACCAATCCGGTATGTAAATAGTATTTTAAAACTAGTCCAATCGTATATTATGGCATAATGTATAAATAATTAGCTTAAAATATTTGTATGTATACATATTTTTTTTAATTATTTAATTCCCTTATAGCTAGAGTATATACATTTTTGTATAGTCCTCAAAAAATTCCAATATTGTAAAGATTAGCATTGCTGCAGAATGAACGTAACCAGAACTAGGTATGATCACGTTTTAATGTCGGTTATGAACTTTACATTTATGTTGGAGTCTATTTAAATGATACTTTGTAAGTTCACAATAAATAAAAGAATCCATTCATTGTATTGTTACTTGTTTATAGGATGTTTAACGCCTTGTAAATATAAATTATGGGGTTGACTGTTGTAAGGATACTTTTGAAAATCACTCAGGAACAACTATAAAAGATTAGTATTATTTATAATTAGATGAAACGTGAAAACTGGACTCAGTTGGGTACGATCTTATGACTCCTCAAGCTGCTTGTATTGTTGTCTAAGATTTGTTTTAAAGGATTTACGATTATTTTTATGTCTGTTGTATCAAACCGGAGAATTATTATTTTATGAATTTTTTGCGCCAATTAATCCTCAGCTTGTCTAACATACACTTTTTTAGCGTTACGCTTGCCTACTGTATCCTTAAATATTTTTTTTAAACGTTAGAATCCTGTTTTTTTTTTAAATTTTTTACTAGTCTTTAAAACTACTGCGAAATTCTGTGAAATTTTCTATGCGATAATATTTTTAGTAAACGTTAAATAACTGACGATGTTGATACAGTAATAGAAATCTGTTCTTTTCCAATGGGTAAATAAAGAAGTATAATAGCCCCAGAGGTTTATAACGTTAAAAAATTGTCTGACATAAGTTAAAATAGTTTTCGAGTTTCCAGTTTCTTTTAAATTCGTTATCGCAGACCAAAAATCTTATTGGTTAGCTATTTTAGTGATGCCACTAATTGTATGTTCGAATTATACTGTTGACGCGTGGCAATGTGTAAACTCTATAAGGCCGAAGTAATTAGCTTCGATGGATACACAAGGTATTTTGGAACTTCAGAGTACAAGTGAATACACATTTTTGTCTAGAATAGTTCTGCATGTAATCATCTAATTCAAATACAATTAGTTTATTTTTCGATTGATAAATAAAAATAAAAAATGATTATAATATATCCGTGAAAACTTAATAAATGTGTAAAATAATTCTTATGTTAAACAGTTTTTCTTGATTTAAATTGTTTTTTAGGAGCAGAGTGATTGGTATTTTTTCTTGCTAATAGGGCAATTCAATAAACACTTTCTTACTCTCCTTGTCACATAGGTCTTCCGAAGCTACTTCCAAACTAATATTAATATGCTCTGTCCTGCTGCAGATTGATATGTTTGCAAAAATGTTCTGAGAACGGTCAAAAGATAGATAAAATCTGACGTCTACCGTTTAAAAATGATATTGTAGAAAATATTTCGCAAGAGTCACGCCAAAGAAGGATGCAATAAGGCAGCATACGATCAATAGGTGCAGAAAGAATCACAAAGTATCGATTGGTTGCTTCGATATAACAGAAATAAGCATCAGAAACTATACAACAAATCATAGACAACAGCGAAGAGTGGCCTGGGGGATCGTAAAACTGCATGCGACTAAGTACATGTTTTACGTACTTCCAAGTTATCGATAATACTAAGCTTTTATAGTTGTTGCTGAGATATTTCCGAAAGTTGCCTCACCACAGCCTACCAATATATACAAATCTTAAAGTCATTGAGCGTGCTATGAACAAGTAACAATACAATAAATGGACTCTCCTATTTATCGTGATCTTGCTAAGTATTATTTGAAGTGACGCCAAGATTAATTTAAACTTCAGAACAGACATTAAAACATGTACATACTCAGTTGCGGTCACGTTCATTCCGCAGCACATGTAATAATTAAAATATTAGAATTTTTTTCTGAACAGTCAACAAAATTTTATCTACTTTAGCTATTAGCAAATTTATTAATATTGAAACATAGAATAAGCGGCTACGTTTTGTGCTAATTAGTTATGCATTACACCATTATACATAAATTAACTAATTTAAAATATCATTTCTACATAGAGAAAATGTCCATTACCATGACATAGAAACATAGATAACACAACCAAAAAATAGCGAAGAGGATAGATGTGATATAATGACTATGTTTATCAACCTAAGAAGCCTCTGTCAAAAAATTTCGTATGTTTTTACGAATTTTTTTTCGGCTACCAAATTAAATTAGCCATTAAAAATTTTGTATAAAGGCAAAATTTGTATCAATTTATCCAAAACATCGCTGTAGATTGATTGTTGTATAATCTGACAGTCTTTCTTTTGCGTTCACTTCAGTAGATTTGTCATTTTGAATTATGAGATTCTGATATCAAATCAGCGTTCAGCGACTCCAAAAACCTTAATAGATCAATTAGCCTTAATTTTGTCATATTTGTCTATTTTTTCAACCGCCATAATAAATCCGCTATATTGAATTATAAAATTCTTACTTAAAATTTGTGGTCAACAACCAAAAAACCTATCCAAACACTTGTTTTATGACAAAAATGTCTTTTTTTTTTAAAAAAAAGATAACCATCTTCTGAAGAAAACGTTATAAAAAATGCATTTGGGGGATGTCATTACCCTCTGTTTAATTTGTTCTCAACATTGGCCTACTTTTCTTGAATTCTGAGATGTTTAACTTTAATGCTTAAAAAAAAGTAATCTTGATTGATTTATTACAGCGTCTGTCTTTTAATTTTGACAGCGACTGTCTTTTTATTTTAATTTTTAATAAAGTATCATTACAATAAATGATTCATTGATCAATCGATAATTTAGTACCAAATTAATTCTATTTCATAATAATTGTTGCACTTTATTTGTGTGCAAATTTTTTTTCCTTACTTGACCTTAATAAAGCTACCAATAATGTCCATGGTAAGATATAGCTTATCTTTAGTATAAGCCTATGCTCTAAATACTTCGACCATTTGACGAGTTTATTAAAATTGTCAATGCTCATACTTAAGGGAACTGCTTTTCTTTAAAATAAACAGCAAATCAAATCAGTTTTCTGTATTTAAAATTATTTTTTGTACGTACACATTATCTTTTTTTTTTCAGCTATAAACTTTGCTTCCATATAATACTCCAAAAATTTTCTTTTTGGGCGTACACTGTTACATAAGCCATCAGTTATATTCAGATTTCTTATTATTATTACTATTTTACCAATTTGAAAATTGAATTGATTAGGAAGTCTTACTCCACAAATACTGTTTAATATTTTATTTGGAAATGCAATATAAATCGTATCGTCAGTTTTAACAAAACGTTGGTTTGTATTGAAAAAAAAGGTTTCTTCACGCTCTATAAAATACAATGATTTTAAAATTGAATGAAAAATTTAAAAACAGTATAATCATGAAAAATCATATTTTTGTAATTGTTAAAGCAACCTTAACGCAGTGCGATTTTTTTCCTTCAAGCAGCAGTAATGATAATAATAAAAAACAAGTTTGTTACAAAAATGATTAAAATCTATCAAAGACTTCCAGAAATATAAGTGATTGCATCCATTTTTTGTTAAAAGATAATTTTGTGCTGGTAGTAAGTGAGTTACATAATTAATAAGTATCGTTCAAAGTTAGATTTCAGGCTCTTTATTTACTTCATACAATACAGTTACTTCAAAATTTAGCTGGGAATCTGGAAATTTATTAATTTCAAAAAATTGTTCATCAATTTACCATCACACGTTAAATTACCATGCAATAAATCTTGTAAACATCTTAAAATTATTTCGTATGCTTTTTTTAGTTATTATCAATACTTTGTTCTAAGTGATAAGATGAGCCTTAGATCATTTTGTTTTGTCAGACTGTAATACTAATACGATAATTTCAACTGTAATTAAATCCAAGTTTATTCTTGAAATCCTATAACAGGTCTATTCTTTTAAATGTATAAAAGAGAAAATTTTTGTGTATGCCATTGATGGAAGGAACCTCGCTATTCATAAGAAAGTTGTTTATCTTATATTTTTCATATTTAACTCTACATCTTAGGCAATCTCGTAAAAATCAGCGTGGTGATTTGATTCTAGCACTTCTTATAGTTTCCAGCTTTTTAAAAATACATACAATAATGTTTATCAACGATGAATACGATTCATATTTTAAGGGTCGACAGATATTCAGTCAACGGATAGGAGCACTCGTAAATGAGTGTATCTCACTTAAAATTTACGAGAGCATACCAAAAAAAAAAGATTTATTTTCATAAAACACTTTCACACACTTACTATTTTGTCACTTTTTCATCTATATGAGTAGTGCCATTTACGTAAAATATAAATAATTTCTCTTTGTTTATGTTAGCCCCTATAATTTACTGTGCTCATCACCATTTCCGGGATTACTAGATTAGCAATTGATGGCGCCGATGTTTGGTGGGATGATGATATAGATCGTCGAGTGCGATAAACACTATCCCACCGTCACGTCACCCCATTTAAAATAACATATGCATACATACACACGTCGATAGATATCTTACTTAATATATACATCTTACTATATATATATAGTGATAAGGACAAAATTATTTCGGTCCCCCCTCACCCCCCCTCCCCCCCCCCCCCTCAGCCCCCCCTCAATTCACGGGTGAATTCCTTATATTTTTACGTGATTTGAA
>JAPYYV010013823.1:0-11115 GCA_030522625.1 Copidosoma aretas
GACTAAAAATATTTTTAAGTTTTACATCGTCAAATTTTACCGAAAAGAACCGAATGCAGCCAAAGCCGCTTTTTCACAGCCCATTGGTATTTTCTGTTTTGTCCGCACGTATTAATTGTAAAATAGACGGATGCAAAACAGTAAAATTACACATACAGTCATAAGACTAATGAAAAAGATACCGAAAGACCCATACTCTACAGCTCACGCAAGTTTGTAACTTTATTCAATTCTTGTTCAACTCTTGCTACTTGCCAAGCACGAGTCATTTTTATTAGTGACTGTGACAATAAACCTAATTCATAAAATGATAAATTAATTTATAAATTAATTATCAACTTATTTTACAAATAAAAAATAAATCCTAATCCTGATATATCAATGTTGAGTTACCCGATAGATTGGAGTTTCTGCTCTTTTATTTATTAAATTATATATATATATATATATATATATGTATGTCCTAAGCAACCAATTAATAGTAGACCAACGGAATCAATTACCTCTACTTTCATTCAATAAATAGACTATTTATATCGTAATCGACCCATGGACGGACTTAGAATTATTGCAAGTCTTATATATTTTTCTATTTTTCGATTTGAGATCCTCTCACCGGCAATCCCCAACAATCTCAGCAGACTCCACGAATAGACTTATAATATTGCTCATATATGGGAGCGTCCAAGCCAAGCGGGCCACTCGGCGCTGGCAGCGGCTTTTTTGCATAAATCACGTTCTGTTCAACTCGCTTACAAGCTTTAGGAAATAGCTAGAAAAAAAATGTAAACACATAAATCAATAGATTTTGACCTGCTCTTTTGGATGGTGCAGTCGCTTTTTGTTGAAAAAAATTTTTTAATGGTGAAAATCAAGTTTTAAGTACAGGCCAATTTTTCTCAAAGTAATAATTTTTTTTTATTTTTTTTTTTACACAAATCAAAAGATCAAGTCTTAAACTACAATCCCTTAAATTTTCAATTCGAGATGGCAAAAGATAAGCGAGTGATAAGGAAATAAAGATAGCAATGTATGGTCAATTTGATGTCTATAGGTATACTTTCTTGGTTATGAGCACGCACCTCTACGGCGTCCCTATCCTTTTCTATACCTATGTACATCAATTTATCACGACCTGCCGTCTTTATTTGCTTACCACTCGCTTATTTTTTTCCATCCCAACTTGAAAATTTGAGAGATTGTAGTTTAAAACTTGTTCTTTCGATTGGTGTAAAAAAAAAAATAAAAAATAAATATATACTTAGAGAAAAATTAGCCTGTACTTAAAACTTGATTTTCACCAACAAAAAGCGACTGCACCATCCGAAAGAGCAGGTCAAAATCAATTGATTTATGTGTTCACATTTTCTTTCTAGCTATTTCCCAAAGCTTGTGAGCGAGTTGAACAGAACGTGATTTATGCAAAAAAGCCGCTGCCAGCGCCGAGTGGCACGCTTGGCTTGGACGCAGCGCCGAGTGGCACGCTTGGCTTGGACGCTCCCATATACACAATTTTTTTCTAATTTGAGTCTTATATAGTCGTGAGTATACAATTTTTTGTATTGTACATTTAATATTATTCAATGATTTTTCCACTCCACCTTGCAGTAATCATTTAGAAGCGTTTTTTTTTAGATTGTTTTCCCTATTCGCATTATCAACATAAAAACTCGTGCTGGATATATTTTTTCAAAATGCGTGAATAATTTTTTTTTCCATCATATACCATGGCGAATAGGCCAACTACACTCTTTACTTATAATTTTTAAATTAAGACTATTGTATACCACAAAGTTTATTAAATATTTTATTCATAGCATCTTATCATTAAACTTTATATATTTATTCATTATATTTAGAGATTGCTTACCAAAAAATATTTTCAATAGTATTTCCGCTTGATTGTAATTGTATAAATATATCATTTGGATCTGTATATCTAGACAATGCTACATATAATTGACCATGTAAAAATGAAGGTTTGTTGATATAAAGACAATTTGATCGAAACTTTGACCTTGAGATTTATTTATTGTCATTGGAAAAGCTAACACTATGCAAAATTCTTTTCTCTCTAAAACGAAATGTGTAGACGAATTATTCCAAGAAGATAATGTAATGCGTGAGATAAAAACTTTATTACTTATTTTTTACGTGTAATAATTTCAGCTTCAATATTACATTTACATAACTAAGTTATTTTTAATCTTGTATTATTACGTTATCCATCATGTATACTTAAGTTTCTTTTTAACATCACTACAACATCTATTTTTAAGTTTAGTTGATGGGGTAGAAGACCTTTTCCAATATTATTTGATACTTGTACCATTACATAATCCATCATGTATACTTAAATTTCTTCTCAAGATCACTATAGCTCCTATTTTTTAATTTAGTTGATGGAATAGAAGACCATTTCTAATATTATTTAATACTTTAATGGAAAATCAATGTAAATGTCATGATCACATTTATCGACACCTTTATATGTAGCATTATCTATACTATAATATGTTACAGTATTTTCAATCATATTATTTAAAACTATTTATTGTAAGAGTTAAATTATTTTCAAAAGTTTTTGAACTTATGTCCGTTGTTATCCAATTTTTAGGAATATTAAAAGTTTATATGCGTCCATCTCCAATAGCTACTAGTAATTTAGAGAAATTCTCATGTATTGAACGATTATTGATATATAATTCAGAAATATGAAACAATGGACATAAAACCGGTGATTTAATTATTTTCAAAATTATTATACTTCTGTTGCTTTTTTTAAAAACTTGTACAATCTGCATGAAATTTCCACCCAAAACTATCAATTTATTTCCAAAAAGTTTATTATTGTTACACAAATCTAAAAGAGTTTTATCAACAATTTATAATGCCTCTTTCTGTAGCTTTGATGCTTCGTTCAACATGATTGAATGTAGGTCTCTTAATATTTTTTTATTACATCAAAGTTCTAATAATGAGCATATCATATTTACTTAAATCTTACGGCAATTAAAAGTCTTATGACTTGTCATAACTTTAGGAAGTAAAATCAATGCAATACTTGTCCTAGCCATCGGAACTTTTTTTAATTGTCTAGAAATAAAAAAAGTACATCAACGTTTCGTATAAAAATGTTTTTCGTGATCCTCCTGGACCGTCAATGAAAAAAGTTTTTTATTACTGTTAGTTATTGATTTAAAAATGTATTTTTGTGTTTTGTTCAATTTAGAATATAGATTATCAAACATTCTTTTACTAAATTTTATTTCTTCATGAATATTTTGTAATCCTCAATCAACATTTTCTAGAGTAAGTAAATTAAAATCTTTACAACATTTATTTTATAATTTCAAAATTTTATTTTGATGTTTCAAAGCTTAATTTTTTTATTTTCAACGAAATCTTCTGTAAATTTCATTTTATATTTTTTCCATATCTTATCACCTCAAATTTTTTCTGCAAATAAAAATCATGCGAAAAATATTAATTACTAATATGGTAACATAACAATGCTAGCTTCTTTGAAAATATTACAAATTTGTTCAGCTAGACCCATGCTTATTGCAGTTTCTTTGTAAGATTTGTATAGTATACCTTCATTTGTTTTTAAATCTTTGAAAGAAGTACAACGCTTTTTTTTATTTGATATTAATTTGTAAAAAAACCTTTCTCGAATTTCGAAGAAATAACATTTAATCCAACTATTGCACTATGTTCCCTTGAACACTTTTTTTTCATATTTTTTATTTTTCATTTTAAATATATAATTTTCTGGATTATTTACGTATTTTTAATTTTTCATAAAGTAATCTATTTTATTTAACTCAAACCATTCTGTAAGTTGTGTCTTGTAATTATTTAAAGAATCATGAATCTTATCTCCTTCGAAATTTAATTTTTCTCTATTTTCAATATAAATACGTAAATTAATTACACGATGACTTTTGCTACAAATATGATATTTTTGTAATTTCCATGTGACCTCTATTGGACTTAAATATCGTGCATTAATATACTGTTTAATTTTATCAGAAACTTCATTTTTTGGGATTGATTCTTTTTGTATTGAACAAAATTATCTATCATTTCCTTTATAAATGTAGTCATAAATATATCTTATGCTTTGTATCGATGCACAATATTCAACGTTTATGTGACATTTGTATTTTATCAATAAAAATGTATTTTAAGCTACTACCATTGAATTGTCAACTAAAATTTTTCGATTACTATTTTTAATTTTGTATATCTTTTCCTGTAGAATATTGTTTCTTCTTCAATATTCTTGATAACCATTTTTTTTATCGATATGTTATCACAGAATGGTTTTGGAAAATTCTTTTTATAAATTTCATCATTTTTTTTAGGGTCAGACTATAATCATTATAAGGACCATGTAACATATGTTTAATTACTAATTTGTCTAGACATTGTTCATCCTGAGAAATTTCTGCGGATATAATATTATCAATATCATCATGCGTTATTATTTTAGTTTCTGGATGCAATGTCACAAAAATATGAGTACGTGGTAGTCCTCTCTTTTTATATTCCATTGTATAAATGTAAGATATAATTAAGTTGGATTACTTTTTTTTGTTACGTCATATAAAATAAATTTTAGTATTGTATGAAATAATCTTATGGTTATATCTTGTTTATTATTTGGTTCAGTGTGTTTCTGGAAATTTTTTAATACATCTTTAATCTCCTCCCATTTATGATCACATCCCTCAGTTATGAATGAATCTTATCTCCTATACTTCCTTATAATCGACATAACATCTTGATAATGCTGTTGCATGTAACGTGGACCACCTATATATGTTGAAGCTAAAACATAAAGATTTCCGATTTTCTCTTTATTTTTTCTCTTTTAGGATAAAATTAAACATTTTTTGGTCTATACTGTATACGCATATATTGGAGAATTGAAATTGATTCAGTCTTTTCTTCTGGATTTTTCAAATAATTCGCACTTTAACCAAAATCGCCTGACGGAAATAGTAAACGAAATAGCATTGGATCAACATGTTTGGATAATTTATTTGAATAAGTATGAGTTAGTATATTGTCTGGATGGTTTTTACGATAAACACATAAATCGAAGTCATCGAATATTTCGTTTTTAGAACCATTCATTGCACTACATTCTGCTGTAACCGGCTTCTTGTACCTATAATTTTTTTTACCGCTTCTACGTTAGAAAAACGTTTTGTATTTAGGTAACTTTGGTGATTTTGTAATCCGACGTAAATATTTTTAACTTACATATTTGATTGGTATTCAAAATTTTTGTCGAGATTTCCAAATGTTCCTTAATCAATTTTGCATTTTATTTAAATCTGGTTTCAATAGCATGAACATAATTGTATATATATAGTGGACTGTGACAAGGTTTATTGACTTCTATACTTTTTAAACTCTTGGGTGTTATGTGACAAACTTGACCCTGCAATTTTAAATTATAAATAGCTTTTTTCTTTTCGTGTTATATATTAGCATTAAATGATGCAAAATAGAATATTTTATTGTAATATCTTATCAAGCTTCTAAAACTGTTATCATGTAACATTAAGTTTTAAAAGATTCGTTAAATTCACTGAATGGAGGTGAAATAATTTTTTCTTTTTTACAACTTAACTTTTTGCTTTCTTCTTTCCAAAAAAAAGCATGAAGGGACATGTAAAACTAATTTTTCTAAAATAGTTGAATTGAGATACATTTTTTTCTGTTTCTCAGAATTGCTTCTTTCATCATTTTTTTACTTGTCACTTCGGTATTATTAAAATATATATATTCACATTTTAAGATTTTTTTAATAAAAATGAAAAGTCAAAGACTAAATCAATAAAATCTAAATTATTTAATAAGAATTCAACGTCTACAACAATATATAAAAAAAAACTGATAAATGAATGTGAAAAGCGTAGTGAGTAAAAAATATTTAATAAAGCACTTTAATATTTTTAGTTTATTATATTAAATCTTCTCAAAACTCTAATTATTTAAAAAATTTATAATTCTATGAAGAACAACTTACAATCAGTTGATGTTTGAAGAATGACAAGTATTTTGTAACATTATGAATCGAATTAACTTCAGATCGTCTAAACGATTTTCTTGAACTATAACTTATAGCATTAGTGTTGGTATGGTCTTTTCTTTCATAATTAAAAAAAAATCACTTAGTTCTACGTGATAAATCCATTTTTGCCATTTTTTACAATACACATATATTGATTTACTTTCTTTTCTTGTTTATACAAGAAATGTCGCCCATTTTAGTTGGCAGTCTTAATTTAATGAAATAATGTATACTTATTGTTTATTTGCCACAAATAAAGGTTAATACGTGGATACTGTAAGGTAAGAAAAAGTACCTCGTTTTACGTGACATAAGTATCATTGATATTGGAGTTTGTTTACAAGGCTATAGGTATACCTATACAAACGTTTATGAGTATTTTAAGATATTATATCGACGTATTCAAGTGCATTCGTAGGTAATAGACATTACACCTTATATAAGCAATACCTCTTTAACATTGTTGTAAAAATTGAGCTTACAACATGAAAGTGTGCCAGAAAATAATAATTTAAGTTCTGTTTGTCCACACAGTGTTCTTTCAAATAATTTTAGATGGATTTACAACTAAAGCCAGCTAACTTAATAAGTAAAGTAAACATCATTTATTAGATAAGATAGTTGGTACCATTACTATTACTAAGGTTACTCACAATAATGAGCCCTAAGTAAAGAACAACAAGAAAAAAGTTATAAATTGTGCACAATTTCAAAAACCAAATGATTAAGTTTGTGTCAAAGTATGTGATAAGATCGCATAAGTCAACTAACAAAACCTAATTTTAAAATTTAGAAATAATTAACTAGTAAATTTCACAATATTCATTTTTTTATAGATATAAGTATTACTGTACACGGGGTCGACGCGCGTAGCGCGCAGGTGGACAGAGCCCCACTAGTATATATATATATATATATATATATATATATATATACATGTATTCTTATGTATAATATATATTGTCTGATCTTAACGTCTTTATTCGCGTTTCAAATTTATTGATGACCATAGTTTCAAATTCTTCAAATATCTCAAGGACATCGTCATTATGCCGTAAAAAGTAAACATAATTAAAACACGACCATTTATCTTTAAAAAGAATGAAATATTTCGCACTTTCGACTCATGCTACGAACATAGAACCGCACAGGTCGCTATGTATGAATTCGCCCGGCTTAACTAGCTTGCGAGTTCATCATATCTCGCAGATATTTACAATTAACGTGACCTAAACGTTCATGCCATAGTTTCAAATTGCCCGCAGAAACAACATTGGCTTCTTGAATAGTATCATCTTTGAAAAACATTTTAAATAAATCATTTCCTTGCTGGATTGCGCCCGCAAGCAACTCGCCATTACTTGAATACAAAACTGCACGATCACCTATAAATCGAAATTAAATGTCTTTTGTGGTACATGTCCCAATAGAAGAAATATTTTTTCGCAATAAAGGAACGTAAAATATATTCTCCAGCCAGCCATCAAGCCACGGCCCGTTTACAAATCTTTTTATTAGAATTGTGCCATGCCCCGCGACATCACAGAGCGAGTCATCGTTGAGTTTGACTTTTTTTCCCGTAACCTCGCTAAATTCATAAAATCAATCACGACGAAGCACCGCTATTCGACAACCATACATCACCCAAAATCATCTCTCTAACAAAATTTTCAGAAGCTACGTTAAACGGAGATATATTCGCGGAATCATCGCGCTGTTCGCTTTTATTTTGACTTTCCTCCTTTAATTCATCGGTCGTATCTGAGCTGCGCAGCAGCAAGAGAGCGTCGCAGCTACGAGGGAGATTGGCACAGCATGCGGAAAAGAGTAGTGAAGCACGCGAAAAAGAAGCACCGCAGTATATCAATTCATAGAGAGCGTGTCATTCATTAAGCGCCAAAATAAAAGAATTTAAATGTAACTTATCAATACCGGTGTCTAATTTTTCATATGTTTATTACCTACTATATTTAAACACTTGGCAAAAAACCGGTAATTTAAATTTAGTAATTGCCACTGCAGCGAGTGACGCGACTCTGAGTACTCAAATCTAAGTTAAGTTCTAGTCTTATATAGCCCTATCCTAATAGTAATGTCCATAGATTTTGAAAAAATTTTTGTTTGACTGGCAAAGTTTACGTGAAATACCATAAACATGTGTATTTATATGTTTGTGTTGGTATATAAAAATGTAGCAAGTTGTCACACGATAACAAAGATCTTGTCATCGCAGTTCACCATCAAAAATACAAACAAAACGGTAAACATTTGAATAAAAGTACATTTGTCAAAAAAATTAGTCAAAAATTTGAAGCTTTAATATATTAGTATAACAGACATTAAAAACCAATCAAATACTTAAAGCGATTGTACGTTAAAGTATTTTTTAAGATACCCCTTTATCTTCTGTCGCATCATGAATTGTCTAAAAAATTTTAAATTCGTCAAAATAACAATGATTTAAATTTTTTCAATGCGACTGAATTAGTCACGTGACTTTAGGGGGCTTAATTTCGTCGGTACTATGACAAAAGTTCGAATCTCCTGTAGCACTACCGTAATATTAATTCCCATTGTTTTCGACAATAAATTTGTCTGTCTATCCGAGCTCACGTATAATGCCCATATAAGTATATATGCATATTGATCGCTAGAAAAATAATTACTGATTTTGATAATGATTTAGAGTATTAGGAAAATAATAGAAGTGATTTGTATACATACTTCTTTGCCTTCATCAGCAGAAAGTCAGTAGATTATTAGGATTTGTCATATGTATGCCTTATATGCATATGCGTAACAAATTCGTATACCTCTAGTGCGAAGGCTACCTAGTCTTTCTAGCTTTTTGTACGTCCCTCGCCGCACTACAGCTTATTCTATGTCATTTGACTTCTGGAACACAATTTATTGAGTTTGAGTCAAGATAAGGACTAGATAAATTTATCAACTATCTTTATAAATGAAAAAAAAATTTTTAATTTTTGACGTAATCAAATTTTTCGACATTACTTGGCCTCTTTTAAACAAAAAAGTGCTTTAACTATATTTCCTTGAACTGAAAAAAAGCATTAAAAAGATAGAAAAGTTATGAAATCGCGAGTTTATGCAACGCGATCGTCACTTTGCGCATATCTTTATATTTTATTTTTATTAATCTGTTTACCCTAGTCTACATATGTTTTAAGGTATTGGATTGAAAACGATCCTAATAAATCGCTATTGAAATATTAAAAAAAAATCTCCTACAACATTTACTAATAAAATCGAAAAATTTCTCTATATTCTTTGGGTAATCATAAGCTTAAAAAATCTTGTGCGATTTATACGTCAAATACTTAGATTTGCAAGCAAAAGAGATCTCACTTTGTACTCTGTTATTTCTCTTTTGCGCATCTCTTTGCTTCAATTAAATGTTTTTTATCTTAGACACAGATTGTGGTTTTCGTGTATTTTTAAATGAAAAATATTGAATTATTTTATTTAATAAAAAACTTCTAATAATATTTCATAGCCTTGTACAAAATTAATTTAGTATTCATTAAACGACTAAATTTATATACTTACATTATGTTTATCATTGCAACGATTTACCTGGATCGGTGTAAAAATAGTAACCTAAAAAATACGCAAACTAAGGTAAACAGATCAATAAAAATAAAATATAATCAAAGATATGCGCGAAGTAACGATCGCATACCATGAACCCGCAATTCCATAAGTATTCTATCTTTTCAATTTTTTTCTGCAAAACCTAAGCAGTTTACATGAAAGATGCAAGAGCAATTTCTGGTTAAAATAAGCCAAATAACTTAAAAAAGCCTAATTAATGATAAATTATTTATTAATAATTATTAAAGAAGAACTGCACTGAGATATAAGTATTGTTACTGAAATCTGGAGACTGGAATGCTCAGACATAACAGCATTTACAATTGTTTGATATTAGATCTATGGCTGGATGAAGTAAAAATAATTAATCAAATAGAGTTATCATAAATTATCATATGAATTTAAAATATTCACGGAAAAGTTACAGTGGCTGCTAAATGATAAAACTAAGCAATAGGGAATAGTGAAGTTTGAGGGCCACTATAAGTGCAAAAAGCAATTAATTAAAACATATTAAAAACATGTTATCAATGAAAGCGTCTAGGTACATGTTTCAGCAAAAAATTACATCATCAAAAAAAAATTTTAGATAATATTAATTAATGTAAAAGCGATATATTCAAGTCATCAAAACTCATACTAAGTACCCCGCCGCGAGATATGAATTGTTTTAGTGTGAGGTGCGGCGCACAGTGTTACAAACCGCCGAAATTTTTTCGAAATAAAATATCTCCCGAACCACTAGTCCACTTGACATGTTTTTTTTTTAAAAAATCCTATTTCATGTAGATTAAAGGAAAACTATAGAGACCTCACGAAAAGTGCGCCCTAACCTTAAAATTAGAGGTAAACCTCGAATTATTTCATCTCTCGCTTCGCTAATAGCACGATCATTATCTGCAGCCCAGAATTCGATATAAAATTGATGGTAATGGTTAGGATTATTATTAACACATAGTTGTAACTCTAATGATATAATTTCAAAATGGCAGATCCAAGATGGCCGCCAAGAATCACCGAAATTCCACAATTTCCCTATTGAAATGTTGTTTTCAGATAATTTTTCACATTTTGATCACGAGTTGAATATCAAATTTCATACATGTTTAGTGTATAATCGAAAATAGCTTATGAAATATTTCTAATGACATTTTTTTTCTATTTAACTACTTTTTCTGGTCATTGTAAGGTTATCTTTCACAATCATGACATAAAAATATTTCAAATTTTTAAAGATTTATATCTTTTTTGTTGGATATATATAGAAAATAATAAATGAATAAATTTTTTCATTAATTATTCTTCACACTCTGTACTTCTATGTCAAATTATTGTTAGTTTTGACTAATTTGGAGATAAGCACTTGGTCCTAGTGTTTTGAATATTTTATATTTCAATTACTTAGTTTTGTT